>JAEANM010008374.1:0-17057 GCA_017656035.1 Myanophis thanlyinensis | reverse complement strand
CCCAATTATAAAAGTTAAAATTAAATTAATTAAAATATTAAAACTAAAATTAAAATTTAAAAATTTAAATTTAAAATCCCGTTAAGTACTAGGCCAGACCGGCTTGCTGAAATAGGTGGGTTTTTAGTGCGTGCCGGAAGGTCCGCAGGTCTGTAATGGTCCGACTCTCCAGGGGCAATTCGTTCCAGAGGGAGGGTGCAGCCACAGAGAAGGCTCGTACCCTCAGGGCTGTCAGATGATACCGTCCCGACAATGGAACCCTGAGGAGGCCCACCCTGTGGGAACGTACCGGTCGGCTGGAGGCTGATGGTGGCAACAGACGGTCCCGTAAGTACCCGGGTGCCAAGCCATGGAGTGCTTTAAAAGTAAGCACTAACACCTTGAATCGCACCCGGAAGGCCACAGGGAGCCAGTGCAGCTCGCGCAGGAGGTGTAATATGGGAGCTCCGAGGAGCTCCCGAAATTACCCACACGGCCGCATTCTGAACCAACTGCACCAACTCATTTACACAATGGAGCAATACTATTTGTGAAAGAAATTAAGGCTGTTTAGGAACAATATGCAGGTAGTCCTCGACTTACAACAGTTCATTTAGGGACTGTTCAAAGTTACAACAGCACTGAAAAAAGTGACTTATGACCCTTTTTCAGTTACAACCTTTGTAGCATTCCCCATACTTATGACCATTGTTGTGTCCCAAGGTCATGTGACCACCTTTTGCAACCTTTTGACAAGCAAAGTCAATGGGGAATCCTGATTCACTTATCAACCAGGTTACTAACTGTGATTCACTTAACAACTGTAGCAAGAAAGGTCGTAAAATGGGGCATAACTCTCTTAACAAATGTCTCACTTAACAGAAATTTTGGGCTCAGTTGTCATCGTAAGTTGAAGACTACCTATACTCAGATGTTACTTACAAGATTGTTTGCTACTCTAGCAGAGTATATACAAGAATAACAGATTTTATTTCATAAAACCCATATTGATTTGAATGTGGGTTTGGAGTTTTAAAAAATTCTGAATTACCAAAGTGGATATGAAAATGATGTTACGGATCTGAAAATGGATTTTAAGAGGGATATGGAAAACAGTGCCAAAAATTATTTACACATGACATCAACTGATGTCTTAACAATTTAAATAAATAATATAAAAGGACATATAAATAATAAATCAGAAGTGTGACTTGGAAAGCCTCGCTATCTTGGATTTACAAAAGGAATGTCTGCAATCATGGAAACTTTTTAGGAAGAGACAAAGAGTAATTACTCAAACTGTTCCTGAAAGGAGATAAGACTTTTGTTGATTAGGATTGAATGATATGTTTTTGCAGTTTGATTACTGAGAAGGGATGAGATGTGGGAATACATTGAAGCTCTAGAGGTGTTAAATTATCCAAACTGTTTATACTTGTGTGGAGGGAGGGGGAAGTAATCTATTACTTATCTTCTTTTTCTTTCCTTTTTTTTTTAATTGCTTTTCACTTTTCTTTCTCTTTCTCGTTACTTTTCATATTTTCTATAGTTTGTATCAGTTTTTATATTCGTACTTGAAATCTTTAATGAAATGTCTGTAAAAAAATGAAAATACCTTAGAGTGCAAGAAGAATCAGTCAATCTCAACTTATGATCACAATTGGGACCAGAATTTCCACTGCCAAGCAATTCAGACGTCATGTGATCACAGTTCCAATAGTTCCAGTTACAGCTGTTAGACTAGGACAATGCCTTCATTAGGTAAGGACCACTTCTCTTCTGTTGTGCTGGCCTTTGCTTCAACTCCCCAAACCCACCTATCTACCTTCCCACATCTCTGCCCTTTGGCTGTCCCACTCCACTGCCTGCCCCTGACACTCCTGCCCCCTGCTGCCTGCAGCTGACCTATGCCATCTTCTTCCCCCTGCTGCTGGTCCAAGATTCAGGCCCTGTGCTATGTGTAACAGGACAGCGGAGCCTTGTCTGCCAAAGGGAGCTTGCCAGGCCTGGTTGGGAAGGAGGCAGTGTGATGGCAAGCTGTGATGCTCTCCATCGCAGAAGAGCCGATGGCAGTTCCCAGATGAAGGTGGAGCCTCTGCAGGAGGCACTATTTGGGGTGCAAGCAGAACTGAAGGAAGCAAAAAGATGCAGGCTTCCCAGAGGTGCAGTGCACATTCTGTAACTCATGTTGGAAGCACTCCTGGAAAACTGGGCTGTGGATTTCAGAAAGGGGCGGAAACCCAGCATCTACAGAGCCTACCCACAGGCCCTCCGTTCGCTCTACGCCCAGCCTTCCTCCAGCAAACACTCACAAACAGCCAGCAGCTTCCAACATGCTGAAGCCTGCAGATGGTTTTCCAAGGGCACCTGCAGTGTGCGCTCTGCAGCACTCATAAAGGAAATTTGAACAACATTGGCTTCCTTCCTATATAGATAGTACTGTAGTGTCTGCACATTTGGCTTTCTGAGCAGAGAATATCTTGTCCACGTATAAAGCTATTTAGGAATGAAACAAGAATTCACTGGATTAGACAAAAGATTCTCCATTCCTAACATGCTACTTCCGTACTATCTAGTCAAATGCATCAGAGAGCTCACATTCACAAAGCATAAACAAGTCAATTCTCCTCTATAATCTACCATCCACTGACCATCACACTGAATACACTGAATAATTGTATAAAATGTATAAAATTGTTTCCCCACAGTCCTACCTATTTCAGTCGTGCCAGAGTAAAACACTAATTGTTCTCTTCTGCTCCATAATCAGCACTGTGTCATGCCTGCCTTGTTTCCTTTTAATCTGGGCAAGCATTTTTGGGAGTTGGTATGGTGATAAATATATAACTATTCCTGTGTAAAGAATCTGAATTATAAAGCATGAAAAATGCCATTTTTATTTCTTATATTTATAGCCCACCTTTAACTGAAAAGCATCATAACACAGTCTTTTCCCCTTTTCCCCCCTGCCACAACAATTTTGTGAGGTAGTCTGAGCTATCTGCAGTCATCAATAGAAGATGGAATAAGCCAAGAATTGCTTATTGCCACTCAGTCAGCTTCATGACCAAATGGAAAGTTGAATGCAGATCTCACTAATCACAGCCCTTCAGAGCCCAACTACTGTACTATGAAATTAAAAAGTTTATCACCTTTTGTATAAATAGTGACATAAAATATGTCTGGACATAATTCTGGACTATTGTCATTTCTCTGTTCTATCCATCCGTTTGAACAATGTGGCTATTTAAATAGGAATAAAATGATTCTGCTGTTAGAAAAACAAGAACCCGTTGGGATTTTAAGCCAGAGGATGCCAACTGGCAACCATGTAGTTCCTTTTCATTGGCCCTGAAAAGCCCCTATACTGAGATGGAAAATATATATAAACGTATCACAGCTATAAAATCATAATAGAGACCACACTTTCTGGCTATGGATGAAGTTTAAGTTTTCAGTTATTTCTATCTATCTTTCTTCATGCTTGTTGTTAATGGACCATTGCATTTTTTCTCCCAGATATGGGGGCCCCTGGTTCTTTGGTATTCATATAAATTTTCTGTGGTGTGGCTCCAACAAGGAATATCCCCTCAAGGATTATTACGTTTGGTATATTACAATTATGATTCCCATGAATTGGGAATAGTTTTTTTTACTGAAAGGAGAGTCCACAGGAACAGGCCATGCTACAACTAACACAAAGCTCTTTAAGAGGGGAATGGCTGAGAGCTCGCAATGTGACTGTGGTGCAGCAAAACAAACCATAACATACCGGTATATAGTTCAAGAATGTCTCCTCAGAAAATTTCAAGACACCTGGGATGATCTCACACAGCCACATCAGAATCAGTTAGATGGTTAGCTTCCTTAGATATTGAATTATAACATCTATCCCACTGCAATTCTGTGGGTCTATATTATGGTGATTTTATTATGGTTTTATCTTAGTTTAATATTTTATCTCCTATATTGTATTGTCCATATACTTTATACATACATACATATGGTGTGGCTGTGATGAGATCATACCAGGTGCCTTGACTATATATATCAACTAAATAGTTTAAATAAAGCTGATGCTTTCTTTAAATTTATATATCAGTGATTGCATGACCTCTGTAGATGCCATATGCTAATTGGATAATAAACTATAAAATCAAGGGGGGAAAACCCCAAACCCTATTGCAAAATCCAGCTCAGATAGCCCCATCCTTTTTGTAATCCCGAACTTAAAAAAAAAGTATATGGTGTCACCAAAAGACTGAGCACTCCTGCCTTAAAGACTTTGGTTATAGCACAATTTTTCAGCAATTCTTATCCTTCTTCCAGGACTAGCTCCAACAGTGATGATTTGGGGAAAATGTTTAGTCACAGACCTGCCATTTGCCAGGAGTAGGCTTAGAATATTTATTTTTATCTGACCTTTATTAGTCTATTAATTACTCAAGACAGTGAACATACTTAATATTCCTTCCTCCTCCTATTTTCTCTACAACAATAATGCTGTGAGTTGGGTTGGGCTGAAAGATAGTTACTGGCCCAAAGTCACCCAACCAGTTTTCATGTCTAAAGTGGGACTAGAACTCAACAGTCTCCTAATTTCAAGCCTGGTGCCTTAACCATTACACCAAACTCTTTCGCTGCTCCTATTTAACATTTACATGAAAATTCTGAGTGAGGTCACCCATTGGCATTGGATCAAATATCATTAATATGCTGATGATACACAGTTGTACATCTCTACCCCAGGTAGTGGAGTGTTTCTCAGTGCCTGCAAACTGTACAGATCTAGATGGGGAAGAACCAGATTTGGCTGAAGCCTGATAGAATGAGTGGCTGTTGGGTTTATGTCCCACCATATCTAGTGATTTACCCTCTTTAACTCTGGCTATACTGCCCATTAAAGTTGGTGGACTATCTTAAGGACCTTCCTAGGCTCATAGCTTCTGCTCAAACAGGGACTATTTTCAGTTATTCGTACCTTAATAACCTCCTATCGTTGGATCCCCTATTATTCCCCTACAATTGCAATGTGCTCTACATGGGAATTCCTTTGAAGAGTATACAAAAAACTTCAGCTGATCCAGAATGCAGTGGAATGGTCAGTAATATATAGTGCATCCATATAGCACTGCTACTCTATAAGCTGCACTGAATCCCAGTGGTTAGTTGTTACCTTTGATGCTCAACATGACATGAGGCCAGGTAATGTGCAGGACCAGATATCCTTAATAGTTTCTATCTGCCCCCACCATAATCTGGTAGAATGGATATCCAGGTCATCATGGTGAAACTATATTACCTTGTGGGGCCTTAGAAATATGCCTTATCTTCTCTGTCAAGATGCCTGCCTTACGGAAAACCCTCCCTCCAGAAATACAAATGACTCAAACTCTATTGGCCTTAAGGAAGATGATAAGTGCTTGATTTATTCCCTTAGGCAGCAGGGCCAGGATGTTGATAGAGCCAGAATTAAGAAGTTACACTGAGTTATCAGTCTATATAAGAACTGTACACAGGTTTATTTTGTGAGGAGCAGCTATTTTTCCTGAACTACCATGATAACACAATGAGCCATAAAATTTGCTACAGACAGCTCAAATAACAGCTAGCTTTTATAAAAAAAAACAAGCAGTGAAGAGGAGCTCCAAAATGTCTGCTTATCACAGGGGTGTCAAACTCGCAGCTCGGCTATGTCATGCACTGGCCATGCTCACTCCTGTTTTAGTGAAGGGGGGGGGGAAGTCGTGATGGCAGTGAGATGCCATGAGTTTGACACCCCTGGCTTATCACTCAGGTTTGTTTTGCTAGACAGCATGTTTCCTCTTTAAATGTCTAGGTTGGCTACTGAAAGACCCATTGACAGTCCCATGGGGACCTCAGTCAGCATGGCCATTGACAGCCACAAACCTCTATCCTAAAAGGACATATATATAAAGTACAACGACATATAGGTCTTTGTACTTTATATGTACAAAGAATACTGTAATTCTTCCACCTGTTGACATGACATGTCAGAGACTACCCTCCAAAAATTGATGGAGCTTGGTCAAAAACTAAATTTGATTTAAACTGACTTTTATTACTCTAGACGTTCAGAAAAGATCATTTCTATTCACTATTTAATAATTTTCTTTATGAATCACATTACAAATACAAGTTTGGTAACAATTTATGGAGATGCATTCTTGATCACTTCTGACTTAAAACACAAATTGTATTTTAACAGCTTTTTAACAGGTGGCCATTATTAAATGAACTATTCTGCTCCATGTTAACCAGGTCAAATGGATCTGTTATTAGAAATAGGCAAAATGCATAAAAAAGACTGAATGAATCTACATTTTGGATACTTATTGAAACCATTTTATGACTTTACTGAAAGACAATAGCGCAGTCTTGTTTTCTTCAACAATACAGATTTACTCCATAGTTCTGTTAAATTTAGACTTAAAGTATTAAAGAATCATTATATTTAGACGAGGATTGAAGACTCAATCAACAATATAGTTTAGTTGATAAAATCAGTATTTATTTTTTGAAATTCAAACAAGATCTCAGATGCTTTTCTTTGTTAACAGGGTTTTGCAAACTCTACCGAGATCATGTCTGCAAAGATTTTTTTACTACTGTTAACGGTATAATTTATTTATACTATTGCATACACAATAGCACATTCAGCCAAACATATGTATCTTGAGTTCAGAAGATATGCTTATCTATAAGCCAACCAAATTCATTGTTTATAAACCATGCCAGCCTGTTACAGATAGGAGTTAAGAACAGCATGCCAGGCAAAGCCATAAGCAGTGTCATATTCACTGTGCAGCCTTGTGTTTAAGCCTATTGTACTAATGTGACTTCAGACCATTCCCTAGCAAGAGACTCGGAGGCTGTTCATATCAGATTTCCCTCCTGCTTCTATCTTAAAAAAGAGTCTCATACAAGTCAGAAACCAGCAGGCAGCTGAAATCTTTTCTCCCACAGGTGAGAATGGACAGTAATGTCTAAAATAAAAGCCATGAGTGTGAAAGCCATTTCTGATCATCTAACAGCCCAATTCCTAATTCCAGAAAAGTAATTTGGAGAAGGTCAATGCTTCAGCAGTCTACGGCATGTCTGAAAATGGAAGAGCTAAATCAAGATACTTGCCTTCATTATTTTTCATGAATTGATTCAATAAATCAGCATATATCAAGTACTGAGCACAGATATCTATATAAATTCCTTTGTAGATAGGCAAGGAATAGGATATTTATAGGCTTTTTAAACAACTGTTTAGCATCAACAAATTTGCTTCAGTGGCTGAAAGAGAGAAATATCAGAGAAGTATATTGGTCCAGCTCGCCTATGGTACACACCAGGACACTCTTATTCCCAGAGTTAAACATGACTGCCAGTCTTCAGGTTCATGGGATCTATTTTGTTTTCTTATTAAAACCCTGGAGATACACCAGCTGGAGTCTGGGGCAAGAGTAACTGAATAGAGCTTATAGTCCTGCAGACAAAAATCTGTTCCAAGTGTGTCCAAGCTTTCACTATTTCATCAGCATAATTTAAAGTGATACATTATAATTAAAAATTAGATGTTTGCAAATCTATTTGCAAGTCACCTAAATTACCTGAAAGTAGATCCTTTTTGTTGGTGTCTGGTTTAAACTTGCCAAAAACTGACTCTAGTTATAATTACTTATTGATAAAGAAAATTCCTCTTGCATTATTCTCATTGAGATTTCCTTAGGTCTACGAAATCTGGACTGCAAATGTCCAGACAACTACTAGATGGCAGTAACACTAATTCTTTTCTGTCATCTACTGGTCCAAATTTCTGCAGCCCAGTTAGTCTGCCTCATTTAAATTCACATTCCCTTCCTGACAAGCCTTGCAACAGAACTGATTACAACCCTTTGTCTGCTCCAAATACACAAAGAAAGAGAGCCGGGGAGATCCAAGATGCTGTTAGAGGCTTCATAGCAGCATTAAGGCAGGTGGTGTTTTTTTTTTTTTTTTTTCTCCATAAGCACAACCCAGAAAAGGGTTGGAAAGTGAAAATATCTAGCACAGATCCTTTTAAAGCCAGTATTCGCTTCACAGGCCAATGTGCCACGAATGTAATGCTGAATAAAGAAAGGGATCCTACTGATCACTAGAGAGAACCAGGGCAGGTTGCTTTTGCTGAGGCCTTTCTTTCCCCTCCACATCCAAACTTAGATTGTGTCTCTGGGGAGTTTTCAGAGATGTCTCTCCCACCGACCTACCCCCTTTTTTTTTGAGGTGCCCTGACCATTCATGTAAAGAATAGGAAACCTTGTGGATTGTCCCAAGCTGGATAAAGGGGAGTGACTATACCTTCTCGCTATCTTATGCAGTGTCCTGCATATGCATCTATTTCTTTATTATCTACCAAGGGACAGGACCTAAACTCAGCGTCCACGAAGCACGAAGGGTGACCGAGCTGGCGGGGGGAATGCTTGGGGGTGGGGAAGGGAAGCACACACCCCCACACACACCCTGCAAACTGCATGACAGGCTGTGAACTTTTCTTCCCCGGCCATACCTTTCCCAGAGACCTTGATGCCCCCCATCAGCAAAATGACCTTGTGCTTCAACGCGCCGCCTCCGCCCCCCACGTTCCTTCGCCACTCTCACCCTTTCCGCCCATCCTTTTATCACCATCCCTGCTAACCGATGCCCCCGCGCACCAGAGGAGAAGGCTGGCCCTCCTTTTGGCTTCTCGCCCCTTCCCTGACCCTTTCTTCGTGGCTCCCCCGGCTCGGAGTCTTACCCCCCCACTCTGGACCGCCTGAGTTCCAACTCCGGCTTCTGCTCCCGCCGCTACAGATGCCTGCAGGCCCTCGTCGCCGCCTGCTATGAAGAAGGAGTCGGCCTAGCCCATTCAGGGGTAGAGGGGAGAAAGGTGCCTCAGTCCTCCCTCAGGGGTACCGCCCTCTATCTTGTCAGCCGTATAAGTATTCCTGTCCAATATTCTGTCGAAATGCTATTTTTCCTGCGGAGAATCCGTTTTGGGAAAAGAATTTCCGGATTGAAAAAGGAGGAATCAGAGCAGCGAGTCTCCCCCCACCACCACGTTCGGAATGGTGGAGCTCAGCGAGCGCAAGGCGGCTTGGACAATGTAGTTTACAATCGGCTGGATGGGGAAGAGAGCACGTGGCTGTTGAGGTCGCGTGAATTGGGGGTAGATCAGGCGAACGGTCGTTCTAAAGGACTGAAGCGGAGGCGGATCGTTAGCGGGATGAAACGGGCAGGAGGTCCGAATAAGATCAAATACGGAAATAAATTACACCAGGAGCGTTAAAAATGAAGGCACATTGGACAGAGGAGGAGAAGAGAAAAAGAGGATTGATGGGAGAATTTGGCAGGTTCATTTGAATCAGATAATGATGGAAACATATCCTCCTTTGAGGAAAATAGAGGATACTTCTGAACCCCTATAGAATGGTTTCTTTATCCTTTGAATAATCATAACCATTTGGGATCATCATTTTAGTGTTAAAGGAGTGGCATCATTTGGGCCGCATGTTTTCTTAAGGTAAATTCACATTTCGCACAGAGGCATATGATGGGGCAAAGAAAATAGCTTAATCGGAACCAAAAATGACTAGAAACTTGTATGCAATGTCAAGGTTCTGGTTTTTAATGTAGATTTATTCCAAAGCACACACAATAGCTTGATCTCTGCCATTTGGGAACAAGGAAATGCTTCCAAACAAAGTATCCAAACTATTCTGGCACATCTTTTGCTTTGATTTGGAGATGCATGAAAGATGGGTAACTCTCAGATATATGGTCCTGGGTAAGAAGGTTGCTGGTTCTGGTGACAACTGAGCTATCTCAAGGTGGGTCTTCTTGATTGATAGGTAACAGAATTCCATGTTCCATTTTAATTCAAAATAATTCACTGTTGTTGTTTTTAAAAAGTCTACAATATGTATTGTATATTTGGCAAAATTCCACTTCTCAACTGAAGTGGAAGTGTTGCCCAAAAATTTTGGAATCTGTAGTTCAACATGCCTGGAGGGCAGTAGGTTGCATATGATGGCAAAGATCAAACATAGCTTGATGACTGATAAGTCATAATTAGAGGTCAACACTGTAATGTATTTAAATTGGAATAATCCAACACTTTTAGCAGTCACTAAATTAATGTAGTTAACCCATTTTCTAGGCTATATACTTTGGATTGAACTAGCCAAATAGACTAATCAAGGCTAAAACTCAGATTTAGCAATGTGTACAACTGCAACTGCTAGGTCTTTATAAGTAGCCTGAATGAATGGGTTCTGTGGCCTGAATAAGTGTGTTCTGAGAACACAACCTTGCATTTTTCAAAGCAGGAAAATTAAAAATAGATTCTTACTTTTCTCCCCAAACCTGTTTGGGGATATTTGAGGTACCTGGATGATAAAGCCATCCCCAAGAAGCACTTTTTTAAAAAAAAAAGACAATAATCAGAGAAAAACCCTGTTTATTTTCTTTCCCAGAGCTGCCCCAGGGGAGGGAAAGACAGCACCAGGAGAGGGCAGCTAGGATTTTCTGTATTAAAATAACATCTTCATAAAACATGCAGCTGGCCTGGACATGCATCCCACTTACTCCATTCCCTCCTTCCACAGTCCAGCTGAGGTTGAGATTTGACTTAACAGAGTAACAATTCATCATTAATGCCTTTCCAAGCTGTCCCTGCTGTTGCTAACAATTACATGTGAGGCCAGCATTGCAGAATGGGGGAAAATCTGGGAAATTGACCTCTGATTTGTTGAATGGACTGTCTTCTGACGCTAGCTTAGCATTACACTCTTTTCCATTCTCTTTGGATACATTTTTACCAGCAGTGTAGGCGTTCTTCATTCCTAAGAGTATCTATCTACAAGTAGGAGGTGAAGCTTTTCCCTTTTTGGCTTTCTACCCTGAGGGAAGCAACTGTGAATCAAACTGTGCTGTCTTCTAAGCCCCTATGAAACCACAGAGGCAGGGATGCAAAATATTGTGGGACCTTGGTCTTTGGACCTGAGAGATACTGTCACTCAGCAAGGCATAAGGGTTCATTGCATGGGGACAAGTAAAGCTGGAGGATAAGGGCCATGGCTTGTACTGGCTACCGGGAAAGGCTTCAAAAGCAGGCCTATGCTCCCATAAAGGTATGAGGTGTGTACTGCATTTGATGACAGCTGAAAATTGTCTAGCTAATGGTGCCTCTGATCCTCAGTCATTATTTCCTATATACAATACATAACTTGATGTGGTTGATTGGTCCTGATGTCCAGTCGCCTGTCCATCAAACCAAGTAGTTCCTGACAAATTGGCAGGAATAGGGAAATGGATAATACCACTGTGAAGCTCCCCCATGCTGCTATCCCACAGAACCCTCCCCTTTGAAGAGCAGAGTGCGTTGATCCAGCAGAGAAAGCATCAGGAAGCAAGAGCAATTATTCTCTCTGCTCAGCAGCTACTTCTGTCTTGCTGTCTTGCTCCTCTAGTGAACATGGAGTCTCCAAGTGTTCAGCCAGTCTGGGAGCTTCAATGGTGACCTCGTGAGCCACACTCATAGAGGTACGAGGAGTAACAGGGAGGCGGCCACTGACATCTGTGGCCCGGAGACGTTGCATGAATGTAGTGACTCGGATGGCTTTCTGCAATAAGAAAAGCAAGATCAAGAAATGGCATGAAATGAGTATCAGAACTGCCACCCTTTTTGGTTCTTCAAGTACCAAATGATATTGGCTCTTGAATGAACTGGTACAGATTTAAGGCATCTGCAGCTTGCAACTGGTATAACTAAAGAAGTAAAATGTTGGGAAGCAGAAACATGGTTTTCTTTTCTCCTCTTTTTGTAGCCTTACAACAATATATTTGCATCAGTGGTTTCCTTAAATGCTGGATTCTAAAGGTTCATAGGAGAGAAGAATGAAAAACATGATTGTATTTACATGTCCTGTAAGTCTTGCATGACTTGAGACTTCACCGAGCCGATCTGGAGGAATCAGTCCTTCTGCCCCATCATCACTAAAGACACTTTTTCCCTACCTATTTTCCGATTACTTGCCATGTTTGCCTTTGTTATAGACCATAGAGTTGGAAAGTCATCAAATCCAACCTGCAAACTGCAGGATTCCCTTCACAATCTCTGTTAGATTACTATCCAGCCTCTGTTTAAAAACTTCCAGTAAAGGGGAAGAAACCACTCCATAGGATAAACTCTTCCACTGTGTAGAACAGGGGTATCAAACTTGCAGGCCAGGTGCATCATGCACTGGTCACGCCCACCCCAGGTTTAGCGAAAGGGAAAAAAGTCACAATATGTCACATGACGATGTGACATTGCGAGTTTGACACGTCTTGTATAGAAGGTCTTCCTCATATCAAATTTGTATCTACTCCCTTGAAGTTTCAAGTCCTTCTCTGGATTTGCTCCAATTTATCAATGTTTTTTGTAAACTGGGGTATATAGAATTGATCTAGTAGTCCAATGACTCACCCTCCATTTAGCCTTGGCAAAATTTTTCTCAATCTGTGCACAGACCCCTTCTTTGAGGTTCTTTTCGGAAGCAATGTTTCCAGATATCCTGAGTACAAAGAAATAATGCAGAATTATGGCTTAGCACACACACAGTGAGGGATGAAGAATTACCTTAAACAGACATTTAAGCAGATTTTCAAAATCAAGAAACAGTTCAAGAGGTCTGTATCTAATTTTACAAATTGTCTCTTTATTTTAGGTAACTCAGCTATCCTAAAGGAGCTCACATTTAGAAGAGGTGTTCCTAAATATATGGAATATATTTTAAGTAGAGCAATCTTAGCTTATATGCACCTCCTTAGAGAACTGAATGTTTGTTCTCTATTCCTGTACCAAGATTCTTTTATCAGAAGCTTTATTTATCCATACAGATGAACTCCTGAATGATCTTATTGAATGCCATTAGGAAAGAGCTAAGAGCAAACCATAAATTATTTGTAGCAGAACAGCAGAAATAAATGACCACTAAAGCATGATAAATTAAGATTTTTTATGCACACTGAGAATTTAGGGATATGATTTGCAAATCGGTTTAGCATCAAAATTGTACTGATTTTCTATTTATCAAATTAATTCAGGAATGGCTTTAGACCTCCCTATTTATGTGAAATATGTACCTATCATAACACCAGTTATACCAGATTCTAGGGTAACAAGTTTGTAATACTTTTTGTTAAAGATACAGTAAAAATTTGCTAGAGTTGCTCACTTCCCGTATGATAAATAGGGCCAGCCTTAGCAGCTGGTTGCTTTTCTTTATATGCCTATCAACTATAAGGGCAACAGGCCAATATTAGCATAGATATAAGTTTCAACAAATTAGGAACAAAAGTAGAAAACATAGTTTTATTTCACTTTCTCCAAGTTGTTCAAGGCAGTGCTTGTGCTCTTCCCATTTCTTTTATCATTGCAATAATTCTGCAAAACAATAATGCAGATATAATGACTAGCCTCAAATCATTCAATGACTTCATGGCAAACCACATATTTGAATTTAGTCTTTCCATTGCAATATTATTTTGGGAGATAAGACACTTGCAGATTCTAAATGGTGGGGGTGGTGGAGGTGGGAGAAGAACAGAGGGAATAAGTTGGGAAGTAAACTGGCCATATCTTTAACAATATTTATTCTTGTCCTGTTAGTATTGATACCATTACACGTGATACATGTGGGATACATAACTACGTAGGTGATGCTGCAGTGTAACACATAAGCCATTTTAGGTTAGGTATATGTATATCTGGGCACAGGGGATGCATTTGCTCCTGTCTGAAAGAGTTCCACTCACCAGATATGTCCCAAGGCTTCTTGAGCTGTGATTCGTTGGTCCTGATCTACTTCCATTAGTCTCGACACCAACTTTTTAGCTGCAAGAAAATAGAAAAGATAGGGAATTAGACAATGTTTAGGAGAGTCAAATGATCACTCTTAGATTTTGGATCCACGTTGCAGGAAGTGAAGAGGAACCATACTAAGAAAGTAGAACAGATAAATGCATGGAGAATTGCAGTTTTGAATATTCTGTTTTCAGACAGGAAACTAGGATAGCAAAGAATAGGCAGAGTTGCAAACTCCCTCATTGTGCTTTTGCTTTCTTAAAATCGGCAAGCATTTTCCTTTTTATAAGAGCATCTCCAACTTGCAGAGAAGGATTGTCTTCAAGGGTGTCCCACTTCCTCCTGGCCTGGTGTGGGCCATATGAGCAATTCCATGACTATGGGAGAGAAGCTAACGAGACTGGATAATGCTTACCAGCAACAGAGATTTCATCCCAATATGGAGAGTCAAAATCATACTCCCCAGCCAGTATTTTGCGGAAGATTCGGCGGTTGTGACTGTCGCTATTTTCGTCATCCGTGTCATCATAGAATGGGGGGTTCCCAGACAATCTGTGTTGGTAAGGGAGGGAACAAGAAGTCACAAAAATGAAAAAATTCTTATGTAGAGTTTATGCTTATAGTCAAATATGCTGGTCAACTTCTTGTGGTTTTTCAACTTATATTAACTTGTCCCAACATGACTCTTAGGCTTCACACCCAAGTTTGGCAGTAAATCAAAGGTCTCCAGTCCCTTAATGTTAATTCAGGTCTAAGCTAAGTTTGGCTAGTTTTGAATCTTACTGCAGACAAGAATGAAGCCTGAAACACAACTCTTGGTATCCTATTACAGTGCAAAAAAATCAAGAGATTTCTGTGTGGCTATGTTCTGGAATTTAAATACTGAACTTTTCCCTTAATCCTTCTAAAGGAATATCAGGAGGTCAGGAGGGTGTGTGTGGAATGATGTGCTTCAAATGTGCTCGATTAGGTAGGTTATTGTGTCCATCTAGCATAGCATATCTAGGCTACAGAAATCCTAGTAACCATTAAATAGCAGCAAAGAATTCATGTTTTCTATATCACTTCTGTTTAGCAGCTGTTTGCCTAGATTTGATAGACCTAGCAAAGCAACTGCAAAGAGATGGACCTGTCCTTTCTCTGTACATTTTGTCATGCAGGCACATGTGTTCATTCTCCCTCTCTCCCTCTCTCTCTCTCCCCTCTCCCTCTCCCCCTCCCTCCCTCAGTCTCCCCCTCTCTCTCACACCCGCTCACGCGTGCATACACACACACTAATGGAACTCACAGAATAAACATGATAACTCCAACAGCCCAGCAGTCAACAGGACGTCCATAGCGTTGCCGAGCAACCACTTCAGGAGCTGGGAGGGCAGACAAATGGATGAAAGACAACTATAGAAAATGCGAAAAGATATATCCCGCGCAGCAAGAGGTAGATGCTAGGTTTGCTATTTTCACATTTCCCAGGAGAACTCTGTCAATGCACAAAAAGCAGAAATTTTAGAGCTGAGCTTTTTTGCCTTATGGAGAGAAAAACTCCACTTGTTGAATTTTTGCCTGTGCAGTTCTTTTTTCAGGACAGTTTGTGACTGTATGGAGCTTCTAGTTTTCAGCCCAGTGCTTGCAATGTAGCAGAGAGAAAGTATCCCACGTCTGAGATATTTCTTCTCTGTTCAAAGATAAACAAATACATACCTAAATATTCAGGCGTCCCACATGGTTCTGTGATGGCACCATTCTCAAAGCGTGAGAGATAAAAATCCCGCAGAACCACTTTTGAGCGGTTATTCTGGTTGTAGTACATAAGATTCTCCAGCTAAAAGAAAGAGCCCCAAATTAGCAATCTTCCTTGCGTTCTCCTTCACAACACGGAGCTCCCCCCTCCCATTCATGAAAAGATCAGCCCCATGTCTTCCAGAGCTAAAAGGACAGCTATCCCAAATAAAGCCACTAGAGGGGATAGTTGCTCTGAAAAATTGGGTTTTAGCATTGCATACTGTTCCTTTACCTTTAAATTGCGGTGAACAATGTGCAGATTATGTAAATAAGCTAATGCCTCCAGCACTTGCCGCACAACATTGCTGGCATCCTTTTCTGTGTAGTAGCCCTGGTCTAGGATCCAGTCAAAAACATCGCCGCCAGTAGCCCTGTAGGGAATACCACAGCCAGCTTGACAAGTGGAATTAAGTAGACCCCAGTATGCCACTCAGTGGCATATAAAAAGATACAGGAGAGGCTCATCCTTTGCTACCATCTACTGGTTATCTGGACGCCTGCGGAAAAGCTTGGTATGCTTCAGTAATAGGCAAAGGCACAGTGCATATCATGCCAGAGTAGATCCTGACATATGCAAAGTGTCTCTGTTCAGAATGCTAAACAGGAACAATCTGAAGGCGGGGTGAATCACACTTGGGCTGGACTATTTATGCACTAAACCAAGGCTTGCTTAACTCTCATCATATTACATATTTACATATTTATTTAATTTATATATTCATCCTCTATAAAAAATATTTGGCTGCATTTACATAAACCATAAAGCATGTTTACAAACCACAATTCATTGGTTAAGTTTATCCATCGTGCTAAAGTATAGTTTGATTTTATTTTGGGGCCCGAATGACAACCTTCTCCACCCCAAAAATGACTTCTTTGACATGTGATCTGCTGCAGTCCAGAAATTTGTGGATGCAGCCAGGGCAAAAGAAGTGGGCAGCTGCAATTTTAAAATTCCCTTTCATGTCATTAAACTGTAATTCAAGTTCAATTATTTATATGGTTTCCCCTTCATGTGTAGAATTATTCTTTCCCATTGCGTTATAAAGTATGATTTAGTGATAATGTGAGAGAAGGCTTTCCATTTGGTCTCAAGTCTTCTGAGAGCAATTTGGAGCCCTGTGCACTCTTGGTTTGGTATGTTGAGTAATCCTAGCCTAGAAATGGAAAGGCCTCAATTCATATCAGCCATAAAAACCTCTGGTTTCTTTGGGCCAATAACATCTCTCCTGATTAAACCGTCTAATAGGATTGTTGTGATGAAAAAAAAAATGAAGGTATATGAAAGCTGCATATGTTATTTTGATTTCCTTGGAAAGGTATAAATACAATAAAGCTGGCATTTCATCTGGTGGGGGGAAAAGAACACATCTTCAGTACTTTAATATTAATGTTCTGTATTCTTTTTGCATATCTCGTTATC
>JAEANM010008373.1:0-17059 GCA_017656035.1 Myanophis thanlyinensis | reverse complement strand
AAAGCTGGCTGAGGGATTCTGGGAGTTGAAGTCCACAAGTCACAAAATTGCCAAGTTTGAAGACCCCTGATTTAAATGAAGGGTCCTTTGTGCTCTCTGCAGTTTTGGTGCCCTGTAGTTCACCTGAGTAACCATCAATGCTGCACAAACTGTGCTAGCAGATGCTTTCTGAGTGCAAATCATGGTATGGTGATCATCTTTAAAGCCCTACATGGCACAGGCCATGTTACTTGTGAGACCACTTCTCCCTGAGGGTATCTGTGTTCTACTAAGTTAGATAAGTGTGTGCACGCTCCTGGTACCATCCCTTAAATGTTGCCATTTGATGGTAACTTGGAGGATCCTACCCTTTTTGTTTTCTGGAGAGCTGAGAATATCTGGCTCTTCCCCCAAGCAGTGTGTGTGTGTGTGTATGTCCACATAAACATACATGCACAATTGCACATACATACATATCATTTGTCTCCAGATTTTCCTGACATGCTATCAAATCATCATCATCTCATTTTAATGACCCCATAATCTCTTGCGGAGTGAAGTCAGGGGCTGAGTGTTTACTGGCCGGATGCCCTTCCTCTCACCAATGCAGAGTTTTGTTTAACAGATATATTCTCACTGTGCCCAGAAAGAAAGAAATCTGCCTCTACCTAGGATCGAACTCACAGCCTCCTGGTTGTGAGGCGATCCTGGTATGCTATCAAATGCTATTGGAAATAAAAAAAAACCATAATGCTGGAGAAGAGTATAAAGCAAAAGTCTTAATTATTTTAAATAATTCCACTGATTTCCATGTGTATTGTAAAAAGGCTAGGGATTCTAATAGGAATCTATTTTCCCAAATGACATTTTCTTGAAATCTTAAACTTATTGTGGGACATCATAAACAAATCAGATTCAATGATGCTATCCAACTCCAAATCTGGGTACATAATTTATATATAACAGAGCAGAAAAAGGAAAACCAGTATTTCTTTTTTCCTTAATATCTTTCTATATAAATAGAAGAGGAAAAAGCAAGGTTTACTCAAATAGACCAATCCTGGTGCTTAGACATCATCAATACTGAAATTAAAAAGCATGTAATCTAAAAAGCAAACAGAATGCCCCTCCCACATAGCTAAGAGAATTGCCCAATAATATGAAAACACTGTATGTTTAGATAATGTTGCTTTGCTTCCAGTCTAACATGGATCAAATCACTCAAGCTCAACTTCAAAAGAAATTATTATTAGTAACGAATATACTATGCATTTGAATGTATTGTCAGTGTGTAAGATTTAAAAAAAATGATCTAAACTTATCTTTGCATTAGTATAAAATATTAGCACAATAACAAAGGTATGTTTCAATACTAAATCCACTATTGTATCTAGTTACATTGTTCTAATTCAGTAACCACAGTTGAGCCCAAAATTTCTGTTGTTAAGCGAGACAGATTTCAAGTAAGTTTTGCCCCATTTAATGATCTTTCTTGCCACATTTGTTAAATGAAAGTAAATCACAGCAGTTATAAGCTAGTAGCACCATTAAGCTTGTCAGACGGTTGCAAAAGATAATCACATCACCCCTAGACACTGCAACCATCATAAATATTAGTCAGTTGCCAACTGTCTGAATTTTGATCAAATGACCATAGAACTGCTGCAATGGTGGTGTGAAAAATTATCATAATTCACTTTTTTCAGTGCCATTATAATTTTGAATGATCACTAAATGAACTGTGGTAAATCAAGAACTACCTGTATATAAAAATGCATACTCCATTTATTTGCCTAGAGTACCTAGATTTTCTCAATAATGGAGCAACATGATTTTCTTGTATACAGAAATGTTACTGAAGTATTCATATTACTACACCAGGTATCAACTTTATAGATTATACAGTATACTTGGAATGATTAATTAAATAAATATCATTTGTGAATAAGACTGCTTATGCACATATACAATTGTATTTCAAGATAACATTTTTCATAATAAATGTATTTGAAATAAAAACAAACTGGTAGGTTACAAGAATTTAGAGTTGATCTTCTTACTATCTTGAAAGACTTAACTTAAAAGAAATGTATATACTCCAGATAGACTTCTCTAACCTGATTATTTTCAGAAATTGTTCATTTTTAGTTAACAGTAGAACCAAAAAAAACCCAATACAAGATGTAATGGATATTTTATGGCCCTCCTATCAATATAATTCCAAAAGTAGACAGCAGAATTTTTGACAGAATTATTCAAATGATTATTTAATATTCCAGTATTTTCTAATTAGTAGCAGACTGAGAGATTTCAGAGGTAGTTTTTAGATTAGGAAATCTGATTTATATAAAATAACGTAAGCATAGATATGTTTAATAATATATGAAACTATTAAAATGTATATCAGAAAGTATGAATTGTGTCATCAAGCTTGTTCTCTACATTCATATGTTGGCAATAGTTGCTAGTTATGAAAGAACCAGGGATGAGCTTGAGGAAAAACTTCTAAATGAGTGCAAATCTTGAAAGAAAAAGTATTTTCCTTAATTGATATGAATGGAATATACAAAGTGATTGGCTATTCAAAGATTCAAGCATGTGATTTTGGGGGTGAATATCTGCTTTAAAAGGGTTTGTTTGTGCCAGTTTAAGCATTAACCTACACACAAACACATGGCAAAGGAATATACCTAAATGCATGACTGATCTGATTGTTCATCATGAAAGAAACTGTGATGATGAGAATTCTGAATTTGAGACATAGCATTTTGAGTAATATCAGAAATGAATCTTTAGGGGGGAAACAAAGAAAGGAGAAGAGGCAATGTGAAAGGAAAAATTATTGCTGAAATGGAATGAATAAGTGCTGGTAACAATGTGTCCTTGACTAGTTCAATGTATTTATATGTAAGGAATGCCCATGGTAACATTAGAAATATGCTTGCTGGAGATATAAAGATACTGTATTTTTTGGTGTGTAAGACACTCCGGAGGGGGACTTCCAGCTGAAGTTGCGGCATTAGCAAATATGGAGAAGGAACGCTCCTTCTCTGTGCTGGCCTCTGTGCGCTCGTGGGCTCCAAACAGAGTCAAAAACCATTCTGTAGGGGTGGAGAAGCTAAGAAGGGGTGCCCAGTTACATAGCAAAGAGAATGCAACTCTCCTGCTAACCACCCCTGGGCTCTTTTTCCCTCTATGCCATGACAAGGAGAAGAGGCAGTCTAAAATGGCTGCCATGAAGCTGGGACAGCAGAGGAACAGATAAGCGCAGTGCAGGAGCGAGTTGGTGAACAGTGTTTGGAACTGGGTGAGAAGAATTTTATTTCAATTTTGAACATCAAAAGACTATTTAAGAAGAAAGGGACTCACAATTATCTTTAAAATGGCAGTGACTCAAATTTAAGAGAAAAAGGGGGGGAAAGGAAAGCTTAAAATACAAGGAAAAGACTAAAGGGAAAGGCAAAAAATTGTTAAAATTACAGAAAATCGGACTTTTAAAATTGGTCAGGAATTGCTCTGGATAGGCATTTTGAATTGCTGGAATAATTTATTCAAAGAACTAATATTATCTTTAAATGACAAGCATTGAAAGAAAAACTTTTTATTATTGAAATCTAACTCAATTGTGCCATCTGCTGACAGAAGGAAGCACAATATTGGTTTGAAATCTGGAAAGGAAAAGTTGAATTATTGGAGAATTAAAAGTGGAAACAAGGATATTTTTAGAAAGAGACCTCTAAGGATTATAACACAAGATTGACTTACTAAAAAGACTTAAGAGGTTTAAAACATTTTTGGGACTATTTAGAAGAACATGCTAGATAATCTTGGGACATAAAGGCGTGAAATTATTGAACTGTCTGAGAAGTGATTTAATATTTGAATACAAAGTCGCTGGAGCATTGGACAAAGGAGGGACACAATAAAATCCTAAGAGATGCTTCACCAAGAAAAATGGAATATTTGGGAGGAGATGGCTTCATTAAATCAAAGTAAATGGGAGGCGATGATAACAAAGTGTGAGGACATAATGAATAAAATAGACTTTATAGAGAAAGAATGGAGAAATAACATACAAAGGACTACGAGCAATCAAGATGTCCAGGAAGAGGAGGAGCTAATTCAAAAAGAAGATGTAAAAATAGAACAATAAAACCAACAAACAGCACAAGACGATATAAAAGGGATAATATTAAAAGTAAAAATAATAAGAATGGATGGCATAAGTCAAGGGAAGAGAACTAAGAGGAACCAAAAAATCGGGAAGCTCTGCTGGCAAAAGAGAAAAGGGCAAGAGTAGACTTTTTGGAAATTAAACAATGGAAAAGGGTAGAGAAGGGAGAAAAACCTAAAAAGAGCAGTCAAGAGGGTGTAGTAGATAGAACTACAGAACTAAGAGAAGAATATGGGAGCCAAGCGAAAAAACGAACAATTAAAGCATTAAAGCAGGCAAGAAATTATGGTTAGGAAGGAAATTCAGTAGTTCAACAGCAGTTGCATAATTTGAAATTAGAATAAGGAGGGAGACTAGATAGAGGGGGATTAATACAATAAACAATTTGATTTAAGGGAAAATAATAAAAAGAAGGGAAACTAGAATCAGGAATTAGGTGATGGGAAATTTTAAACCAATATGTATATTATTATTAGAATTATATAACTTGTGAAATGTAATAAAGGTGATTAACAATATTATATTTGTAATAAGATACATGATATACATAATATGGCAATTGGCATAAAATTAATACATTGCAATATTGAACAATTAAATAATGAACGAGTATAATTTGAATAACTAATGGATGGTCGATTATAACAATAAAAAAGTATGTGTAATGATTATTATTAGAATTCTATAAATGATTGAATGTAATAAATATGATCAAGATCTTATTTGTAGTAGAAGGCAGGATGTATAGAAGAAAATAGATTGGCACAAATATGATATAAGGAAATTTTAAATAATTAAATAATGAAAGATTATAATTATATAAATAAGTATAATACTATGGGAACTATATAAAACTATTAATTGTAATAAATGTGATCAACATTATTTCTTTGTACGAAAATGTATGACACTCAGGTGTCACATTGTTCACACACTGATATGTCTGTAAAAAATAAAAAACTTTTTTAAAAAAAGACGCTCCGGAGGAGAAGGCGCACCTAGCTTTTGGGGAGGAAAACAAGAAAAATAAATCTTCCTTTACCAACAATCAGCTGTTCCACGCTGCGGGGATCACTGTGGCCTATCGCTGCCTCCATGCGCCCTGTTTTTGGCCTGGTTTTTTTGGCTGAAAAAAAGTAGAAAAAAAGGCCAAAAAACGGGCCGGCGTGTGGGCGGGGCTTTGGCAACATTCACTGTATAAAACACAGACATTTTCACCCACACTGGGGTGGGGGATGGAGAGTGTATCTTATATACCGAAAAATATAGTACTATAATTCTGCATGTAGACAATAATAGGTTGTTGTTTAAAAACTCATATAATTTGTAGCAAGTATTAGACTATATGATAAGAGCGAGGAATATGTATCTGAAAGTAAAGGTACTAAGTATTGCAAGTTATACATAAATGATAAAAAAAAATAGAGGAAATAGATGTATTTACTTGTCAGTTGAATTTTTAGATCATGAAATAAATGGTAAAAACATAAGATATGCAAATGCTGCTAGAAATGTAGTTGATAATATATAGTCTACTCTATAGCATGAAATGAATGTTGAAACAAACAAAAATGGCTTCTGGTTCTGCCCACTTCATTAACAGGTATGAACAAATAGAGATTAAAAACAATGACCGGTACAAAAGAAATAAAGGTTATTTGACCATACAGATATAAGGAATAACTTATCACTAAAAATAAATGAAGAGGAAATGAGTTCAGAGGAAATGAAAGACTGAGAAAGTTGCAGTTAGAAGGAGTTAAGGGGATTATCAGAAAAGTTTGAAGAACAAAAAGTTAGTGTGTAAATGGACATGATGGAAACAAGAATGGTTTGCATGGATAGAAAGATGTAGAGAACAACAATGAATGGTATTGTTTAAAATGAATTTGGTTGGGTTTTATTTTATCTTCTGCCTTTAATTTCTTTTCCCTGTTATTACTTTTTTATGTATTTTGTATAATGTTGCCTCTCTAAAAAAGGGAAAAAATGTAAGTACTGTACTATGTATGTAGTACTGATCTAGGATTCTGAGGGGAAAAATACTAAAATAAATTATAATAGACTTACCTTTCGGATAATCTTCCAATAAAAGGTTGAAGTGACCTAACTGGCAAAAGAAATCTGATTCAACTTTTCCTTCTGCTTTTAATATTAACGATTCATAGCAGCCAACAGCCTGGAAAAAAAAGGATATTCTTTATAAATATACTATATTGATAACATATACTTTAAAATTGACTTTTGTTGCAAAACTAAGAAGCAATCCCATATCTTGTTATCTTATGTAATATTAGTTTTTCTTTTAGGGAAATGCATATATCCTAACTTTACTGCTATGATGATACAATTATATTTAATTTTCATTTTAAAATTAATTATTATTCTGCTCTGCTACATGCATATTTTTCACTGAATAAATAATCTAATCATTTCATATATTTCAATAATTATTAAATATTAAGATGGTAGTTTAGCTTAATACATGAAGGTATTAGTCACTTGTCTATAAAAACAATTCTGCTGTAGCAGAAATTACAAATGAAAAGAGTAAATCTTATTTTAGCATTAAATACTACACAGTTCTGGCATAACACATTTTATGAAACTAGGAAAATTAATTTTTAAATATCCATGTTAAAGATCCATGTACCTGAAAAGTATATTTTTATAAGCCATATCTAAAGTTGTAAGAAAAACAGCTTGGTGAAATATCGTAATTAGGTTCATTTGCCACTCAAATTTGTAAAAAATTAGATGAGAATGAAGAACAGAGAATGAAGAAAAAAAAATACATCAATATTTCTGTGCAGTAGCATTCCTTTGCCTACATTCTGAAATTTTCTACCTTCATTTGCTAATTAATAGAATGTGTTACATTGTATGTACCATGCTAATTAGGAAATATTTTTGTTTGCAAGAAAAAATGCTTTAATAACATGGGCAAGGGGGATCAAATAAAATTTACAATGACATTCCCTTGACTATTTTTGTCTCTTTCCCCAAATTAGAATGCACTTTTAGTCTTTATCCTACTCTTTGTCTTTCCTTGTATCAAATTCTCTTTCCACAGAAAGTTTAGAATTAAGTATGCTTGTTGGCCAAATTTATTTTTGAACATTGAACAGCAAATTATTATTATTATTATTGTTGTTGTTGTTGTTATTATTATCCTTCATCACACAGTCAGCCAGATGTTCAGACTAGGTTTGGCATTTTTGACTACCTATCGAGTCCTTACCAAGGATCTGGGATAGGCAAATCTGGATGTTTGATGGTGTTATAGATATCGTTGCAGGACGGAAGCTGTTCCAAGTAAACTGCATCATCATCATCGTTATCATTATTATTATTACATTGTTGTTGTTGCTATAGTTATTATAGTACGTTCTTGCATGCATCTTATATTTGATTAAAAGCACAAAGGTGATTTTTCCATAAATATATGGAAATAGGGTGGAAAATGCTGTAGATATTAGTGATTTGTATTTAAAAAGTGAACCTAGGCTTGAAGGAAATAAGTTGGCAATATCAGCAGTTACATCCTGGGAAAAGTAAAGAAGCAAATGACTAAAGAAGCATTACTGCACAGATTAAAATATGTGAATTACTTGCACTGCTCTATCACCTATTTGCTTTATGAACACTAAACTGAATAATGTCTGCCTTATGATAAAACTTTCAATATGAAAAATAAGCTGCCTGTCTTGAAAGTGAAATCAATATCACATTTGACAAAAATACTTCAATGCTGAAAAAACATTTGAAATACAATCATCAGATTGAAGATAAAGAATTAACAAGTCTGTATCTGTAATTACACTAAACCCGTGATGGCGAACCTATGGCACAGGTACCACATATGGCATGCAGAGAGCCATCTTGCTGGGCACACAAGCTGTTGGCCAACTTACCTCCAGCTGAGCATGCACATGCAATTGCGGATGCATGCATGTGCAATTGCAGAGACCCAGCTGGTCTTCAGCCTCTGCTGTACACATGCGCAATTGCAGCAGGAAATCCAGCTGGTCTTCGGAGCTCTCCTGCACATGCACACACGATTGCTCATGTGTGCATGAGTGCCTGCCTGCAACACACATACATTGCATGTGCAAAAGCTGCATGCATGTGCAGATGGTGCGGTTGCACATGCAACACACATGGAAGAGCCACACACAAGTGTGGATGGCATGTGCAAAGTGCATACTTTTCGGCACTCGGTAAGTCAAAGGTTCGCCACCACTGCACTAAACTATAGTCAAACCTATGTTTCAATTTTCTGAAACATCTCGCCATAGCTAAAGGTTAGCAGTTTAAATGTCCAGATTTAATTTTAATAATTACCAATTGCCTTGAAAATAAACTGTTTAAGTATATTGGTTTGGTAAGAAGAAGAAATGTAATGGTCTAATTTTTACATTGTGGATTGATAAGGGATAAATTCTTTCTTCTACAAAGTTTGCGCACATGTGCACCTAAACAGTAGTACATGACCAATTTTGTTCTGAAACCACACAAATGTAAATTTGGTCATTACATGGATGAAATACTATTTAAAAATTCCAGTAGTTAGCTAGACTGGAAAGCTTGAAAAATATTTTGGAAGGTAATGGAAATCACTTCTGTATGAATGCTAAGAAAGCTACATTGACATGTGCAGATATTAAGCATGACTTGAAGACATCTTTATATATAATAACGAAAGCTCCACCCAGCTGTTAAAAGAGGGATCTGTTCCCCTATTAATACTGCTAAAAGGGTACCTCTGTCAGATTTTGTTTTGTTTTTATTTTTTTGCTACAGTTTCTTAAATCTTGTGAGGACAACTATATGGCCTAGAAGACATATGCAGTGAAGTGAAACATGGGAAATAATTATTTTAACTTTAAAATGTATCTATTAAGCAAAGATCAGTCTATGTCCAGTAAAAAACATTCATGTTAACAAACAGAACCCTAAAAGGGGACTCAATGCCTATCCAAACCCCCAGAGAAATTTCAAGGACTTTCAAGGATTTTCAGAATGGGAACCTTACAACTTGGAGGACAGGGGCAAGTTTCTAGTGTAGGAAAATGGTCATAAACACATGGCACTGTTCAATTAATAAGACCCCAAAGGCATCTATTCTGTCTAATTGCAAAGGACAGGCAGAAACTAATAAGTATAGACTCAAATAAGTAGTCCTATGCCATAAACAGTTTTATAAATGGCAAATAAGCATTCTGATGTGTGTCTAGAAGCTAAATGGTAAGCAAGAGTTATTGGAGCACATTGAAGCATTACTGCCTGTGCTGTTGCAGTCTGAACCAGTTTTAACTTCTGGTATTCAAGAGCAACCTCACTCAGAGCACACTGCAACACTATAATGTGAGATGATTGCATATTAAAAGTGTCCTTGATGGAATGCCCAGCTTTCTAGGCCACAGCTATTCCTCTTCAAGTAATCCTTATCATCCAGAACTGAAATTTCAGGGCTGCTGAATACCCACAGCTATCTGGCCTTGCCAGGGTTGATCCTGAGTATGCTCCTCCCCCTCCAGACCTGCCCAGCCTCTAAACACTGATAAAAGATATACAGTTGCGCATAGCAATGATACCAGATCTCAACTTGATGAATGACTTTCTCAATGGTTTTATATAGATGTTAAACATAAAAGGTGAGCATGTCAATCCTGAGGCATCCTAGGTAGGGGGCTCTGGGCGTGACTTCTTACTATTGTCAACATCAACTGGAGCCCCCCCTGAAGCAACACTATGGTGCCTCAAGGAACCACTACCCCCATAAAAAAAATTGGCACTGTGAACTTAATTAACCCTCAGGTGGAGAAAATGATTGAGAATGTGGTGAGGTTTATTATAGAATGCTCTAAAGTAAGTAAATTTTGTGAACTCCTTCAGTCAGGATTCATGCCTGAGCATGGAATCAGAATAATTCCATGCTGGCCACAGCATGCAATTGCTGATAATCTGCTAACCAAGTCAGGTACTCTATAAAATGAAAATAGGGCCAACCAAGTTTCTCTGCAAGAAAATGCCATCAGGAACCAGGAAGTAGTTAAGTCACAATGGGAACAAAGTTCCCACATCACTCTAAACAATATCAAGAGGCCTGGCAGAGTTCAGACAGGGCCACTGGAGGGAAAACGCCTCTGCAAAATGTAGGCCACTCTATAAATGAATTTTTTGTTTAAGTTGTCCATTTCATACAGTTGTCAAACTGCTTCTGCAAATTTTTATCAGAAAAAAGATCTCAAATATTAGTCTTTGCTACTCTTAAATAATGTTAAATAAAAAAATCATACCAGTATTAACATTGAAATAAGTATTCAATTAATGTCTAAACAAGTTCAATGAAAAGCCGATGCCTAGTAGGCATACTAGGGCAAACCTACTGGACAAACTATATCTGTTAATTTTCATCATATGCAAATCAACATTACATTTGTTAAATTTGGTATATGAATATTACAGGACACAAAGAAACTCCTCTAGATGATAAGATCAATAGATTAATTTTAGAAATTAATTGTAAGGTTAGTATACTTATATATGTTATTTATTATCAACCTGGTTATTATGTAATAAAAATTAAAATTTAAAATTGACTTTAAAATAATTTTAGCAACTAATTCATGCTAGTGGCCAGAATACAGGGTGGAGAAAAATTGATGATTTATTTTTTGTCTGACCAAAAAATCTCAGCTATCTTTATATTCTTTAACTAAAACTGAATTCAATCATCATTTCATCAATAAGATACAAATTATAAGAAGCCCAGTGAACATTTGGAGCAATATATGGTGCTCCAAATTTACAAGTGAATGAAATTTTTCATTCTTTGCTATTAAATAAGGAAAAAAGAGCTACAGTACTATTTATTCGGGAAGAAAGACCCCATCAATCTCATTTGCTTTTTAATGTCATAGTGAAAATGCATTTGCAAATTATGAATTGGAACAAATGTACATTTTCCATTAAATGAATGGGAATTCGAAGGGAAAAAACTTCAATGAACAATATCATAAAAACTATCAGGAGCAAAAGGTCAGGACAAAGGCTTAGTTCCAATTAAACTGACTTATTACTATTGATGCCTATGCATAGAAATCAACTCAACTAATGGTTAACATTATTTTGGCACTTGATAAAGGAAAATAGAATTCAGAAGGGGTTGGACTTAATCAGTGGTGAGATTCAAATAATTTAACAACTGTAATGAGCAGCTGGGTAGGCATGGCTGGTTAGGCATGGCCAACTTGACATCACTCACATCGAGGGGCACTTCATCTCGCCTGACTTCTTGTGATCATGGGGATGCTGCAATGGTCATAAGTATGGAAAACGGTCATGTAACATTTTTCAGTGCCACTGTAACTTTCAATGGTCACTAAATGAACTGTTGTTAAGTCAAGGATTACCTGTACAAAAATATAAAAAGCTTCTTTGCTTGCAAAAGGCTGTCCTAAATATCAATCATTAGATTAGTAATGGAATACACACTGAAGATCAATAATAGCCACAGCCATCATGGAAACCTAAACCATTCTATCTGAATACCTTCCTTTTCATCAGCAATACCCGCAACTCAGAGTTACAAATCAGGCAGGGTGCCAGATCACCTTGAGGAATTAAAATAGTTAAAATGCAACAATAACTATCAGCAGCCAACTCTTGCTCTTAAAGTGAAACTCTTTAACAGAGAGGTCATTTAAGCTCTCCAGAAAGTGGATGGGCGTACTTGGGCTACAAAATGCTGAGCTAAAGAGACAGATTAACAAAGGATATAAGGGACCCCGGGTTCAAACCTCCCAAGCTTGTCAGAATCACAATAAAGTTAGTACATGGCACAGTTATCTAAATAAACTTCAAGCCTAGTGCAATGTTACTAAGCCTTATTAACATGAGAGAAAACTAAAATGAATTGGAGGATCCACACCCCTATCTTTTTTTTAATCTTACTATTAGTGAGCAATCATGTGCCTTGGCTACTCAAAAGCAATGCAAGAGACTCCCGTCTCAAAGGTTCTTTTTTAAGAAGCAACTGGATTTTCTGGAAACCAAGAAAGTCCAGTTGCCTCTTTAAAAAAGTACCTTTGGGACAACCATGAGCTGGATGACTGAAGAATCCCTATAGACAAGAGACTCCTGTACTCAATAAACTGACAAAGCACTCTTTCACACCCAGGAGAAGCAATCCTTAGATCCATTTGTACCACTTAAAACTGGTCTCATTCACCTCACAAAGATATCCTAAGGAAATCATTCATATTTAAGGAACAATCACATCCCCCAGAAAGGCTGTAGAAAAATCAGACAGAGTGCCATGCTTGCACCCTACCTCTTGGAAGTACACTGCAAAAGAACAGTGCCAGGAACCACTAAAGCAGTATAAAAAGCTTAAAACAACCCTTCCCCTTTCTTAAAATCAAGCCTCTCCAGAGAAGCAGCTCAGACAACAGTAAGTCTGGGCATACTGCCAACATCCATTAACCGTTACAATGTACAAGGTTTAACAGGAGAAGCAGTTTCTGTAAGCAGGGCAATGAAGATAAGGATTAGGCTAGAAACAACACACAGACACACCAGAATGTTTCCTTCCTGCCTTTCTGACAGGATTGGTCCTGTAAAATGAAAAAAAAAAGGCTGTTGGAAAGAGATTTCTTCCAACAACTGGTTCTCTGAATTGCTCAGAAATTTAAATGTTTCTCCCGAATAGATACAAACTAGCTGAATTCCATTATGGGACTTAATCCATTTGTGGCTACAGAGAAACTCTTAGGCTGATTAATCTCTTGATTCCATCCCCAATTTCTGCCTCTACTTCACCTACAAAAACCTCCTGAAAGTATGTTTAAATTATTGTTTGGCTCATTTTAATCTTATTCTGTGACTCACTCAGAGCTCTGCTAAAATGTACAAGCCAAATGACCTGAGCTATAAATAAATTATGGTACTGGAAAAAGTACATTTAAAGAACAATCAACAAGAACATCTGCGTTCTCACGTGCCATTTTCTTAGCTCTCCTACCTTCGTGGTTCCCAAATTTGTACTTCATGGCTAATCATAGTTAATATAAAGATAAATATATTAAATAAAAACATTTCAATTCACACTCTCTTATTCTTTAATTTCATAACTATAAGTGATCTAATAATACGGTGGATAATGTCTGAATTGATGCCATAATTTACTCATCACTATTACACTATTATGGATAAATAGGCCTTACTATGTACAAAGAGAACACATACAGGAATCGTGTCCCCACAATAACTTATTTGTTTAGTTTCCTTCTATATCTTTCAACCAAGCAGTTTTAAATCAGGCAGGGAAACACAGAGAGAAGTACCGGTATGTATAGTATCTAAATATTATCTTTCACAGGCAATTTCACTGTACAGGTTAATGAATTGTTCTCATAGTTTAGATCTTCAAAGTAAATTTCAGCCATTAATACCATGAGCTGAGGGGAAAAAAAACCCCAATGAATTACCTGCTGGCTGAAACTACCCAATTTTATATAAGAACACATTTTAAAAACACAGAAAATGGATTCATTTCTCATTAATGCAAATACATGTAGGAAACTTTCTATTCCATTCTGTGAACCAGAAAAGTACATTTATTTTTCCAATTATACAAAAATATTGAATCATCTCCATAATTTCAACTTAACATGTAATAATTGTTAAATGAGAACCATAAATTGATAGTACATTGTGTACAATTGCAAGGATGCAAGGGAGGTACACCAACACTCAAGGAGGGTACAAGGGAGGCATTTCAGGAAGATGCACAAAGATGGAGCCAAGAGAGTGAGGAAGGGTGTGTAAGGAAGCATGATAAGGGTTGAATCAATTTGAAAATCCCAATTTAAAATTCAGAAACTCTCATTCAACACAGAATTTTTCATATTCAAGATAGTGTCTTTCATTCATTTGGGAAACAAATAATTTTGAATATGTTCTTTACATAGTCCTAAAATGATTGGGAGTTGAGCAAATGTTCTTGAATCAAAAGCATTTTAAAAACAAAGCATGTAAACCTAATTGAATACAAAACATTTGGGGTATTCCTACTCCGCACAACAATGAAGTGCTGCACATTACTGATTATGTGCCTATTTGCAGGGAGACATGGGGTTCACCTGCCTAACAATTGTTTCAGAATATTCTGGAGTGATAGAGTAATCATAAACTCCATGAGTGCCAAGCATAAGAAACATAACATTAATTGTAGTTAGTGCTTACTTGCTTTTATTAGTGTCCCTGAAAATAAGCCCTAGCATGCTTTATGCATGCACCTAATACAAGCCCTACCCCCAAAATAAGCCCTACTTAAAAGCCTGTGCCGTCAACAGGCCTCCCATTGTGTCTGGTTGCTCATAATATCGCGGCCACAAGGCGAGGCAAAGGTGGACTGCTCCATGCGCCCTGCACTGGTTTACCTCAGGGCCCCCACAGCCAGCCCATCCATGCCCCAACAACTGCCTCATGGTGGCAGCACCAACAGTTATGTGCAGCAGGAGCTCACGTGGTCGCCAGCCCACTTTTTCTACTTGCTTGCAGCCACAATGGAGCAGGAGGCTGAGTGGTGTGTTGGTACTGTGGTTTCAAGGCGAGGCAAATGTCAGGGCATGGATGGCCTGGCTGCAAGGGCCCTAATGTAAGCAGGTGTGGGACAGTTCTTCCCCCCCACCTTGTGGTGGTAGCGTTGGCACACCACACAGCCTCCTGCCCCACCGTGAGCAAGCAGAAGTAGTTGGCCTCCCATACATAGAAAAAAATAAGACAGCCCCCCCAAAATAAGCCTTAGTGCTTATTTCGGGGCCTAAAAGAAAAAAAGACCTGGTCTTATTTTTGGAGAAACACAGGTATTTCTCCAAATATTTTGTAAAAAGCTTTAGATAAGTTATTAAATAACTCAAGAAAAAGTTGTCTATCTTCTTTTAATGCTTCCAGGTACCACAATCAGGTAGCATATATAACTTACTTAGAAAAGATGCACACTTTGATGAGTTTAATACAGCTTAGAATTCTGCACGAAACAATACAGAAGTCACTGAGGAAAAGATGATCATAGTGTTTCCTACTGTTATGTTGAGCAATTCAAAATTCTACACAAAGTTCCACTTTTAATATGTAATTTGGGAATCTCATCATGCCACAAAATGCAATAGAGGTAATCCTTGACTTAACAACTATTAATTTAAATAACCATTGTAACCAAGTTACAATGGCACTGAAAAAGTGACTTATGATCACTGTTCACATTTATGACCAATGTAACATCCCCATGGTCACATGAACAAAATTCAAATACTTGCCACCTGGCATGTATTTATGATAGTTAGCTTCAAACAAGCAAAGTCAATGGGGGAATCCAGATTTGCTTAACAACTGCACAATTCATTTAACAATTACAGTGATTTGCTTAACTGCAGCAAAAAATATGGGATATAGATCACTTAACTGTCTTGTTTAGCAATGGAAATTTGGGGCTCAGTTGTGGTTGTAAGTAAAGAACTACCTATACTGCAACTACTATTTGTTATTGTTGAGGGGGAAGACAGGAGAAATTGAAAAGCTTTTGATACATGTAAATGTTTTAATAGGAAAAAGAAAATAGTAGATTCATGAAAAGGTCTGTCCCTCAAATTACAATCAGCCTTGTGATCACACCACTATTTGATGTCATTCAAAATTCTTTCAAATGAATGGCAAATCATAGAGAGTGGGATGACTATAGAGAAATAGAAGTGCAACACTTTATATCATTATCAATAATTTCATCTACAGTTACTACTGTATGTATATGTAATCCTTCACTTATGACCATAACAGAGTCTGTCCATTACAGTCGCAAGTGATAAGGACTGTTAAGTAAGATGTTCGTTTAACAACCTCCATGCAACGGCACTGAAAAAGTGACTTATGACCATTTTTTACATTTATGATCTTTGTAACATCTCCGTGATCATGTGATCAAAAGACAGACATTTTACAATTGAGTCATATTTACGATTTTTCACATGTCTGAGAGTCACATGATCACCTTTTGCAACCTTTTGATGAACAAAGTCACTGGGGAAGCCAGATTCACTTACCAACCAGGTTACTAACTTATCAGCTGCAGTGATTCACTTAACTACTGTGGCAAGAAAGGTCATAAAATGGGGCACAACTCACTTAACAAATGTCTCATTTAACATAAATGTTGGGCTCAAGTATGGTTGTATGTTAAGGACCACTACTTAATTGATTTAACATAAATCCTGTTAATGATAAATAAATGAGACTGCCTACAAAGACAGGTCAGTTCTCCTAAGTTCTCTCTGAATTAATTCAGAATTAAATACACCTCAAAGGAAATAGTTTTTTGAGTGAAAGCAAGAGTTTGGAAAAAAATGCCTCAATCACCAATTACTGTCATCACTTTGATAAGCCTTTAAACTTTTTCTTCTTCCCTTGCAGCAGGGGTGTCAAACTCAAGGCCCAGGGATTGGATCTGGCCCACGGGGTGCTTAGGTCTGGCCTGTGGGCCTGTCCTGGAAACAGCAAAGGACCAGCCCGCGGGGCCTCTACCAGCAAAAATGGATCTTGGGAGGGCTGCGAGCGGCCCTCCCAGGCTCAATTTTCAGCCACGACGACCTCCTGCAGCCCTCTGCCAATGAAAACGGAATCCAGGGAGGCCATTGCAGCAAAAAATGGAGTCCAGGTGGGCTGCATTCAACCTTGCCTGGCTCAGTTTTTGCTGGCAGAGGGCTGCAGGAGGGATTTGCAGCCTTAAACAGAGCCTTAACGAATGACAGTGAGCTGGCTATTTATTTATTTATTTATTTATTATTTATTTGATTTATATACCGCCCCCTCTCCCGAAGGACTCGGGGCGGTTCACAGCCAATA
>JAEANM010008372.1:0-17059 GCA_017656035.1 Myanophis thanlyinensis | reverse complement strand
TTGTATTTTACCTGCTGTGCACCGCCCCGAGTCCCCAGGGAGAGGGGGCGGTATATAAATTTAATAAACATAAACATTTTGATCACATGACTACGGGGATGCTACAACGGACATCAGTGTGAAAAACAGTCGTAAGTCACTTTTTCAGTACCATTGGAACTTCAAATGATCACTAAACAAACCACTGTAAGTCAGGAACTACCTTGTAGTTGCACCTTTCAGAATACATTCTATCCTAAAATTTGGCCTTGTGTTAGGTGAGCATTCAACTGCTATGGAAAACAATGTCAAAAAATAAAATAAATAGCCCAATTGTTGGTAGAATTCCATGGAGAAGCTCAAAAATGCAGATGTAAAATAATGCCAAGGGAAGATACCTACGAGCAGGGCATTTCTTTGCAAAGATACCATAGAGTTCTCTCCTAGAGACTGCCCTGTCTTCCTATATCTCCCTTGCCTCTCAACCATCAACTCTCCCTTCCAGATTTGAAAGGAGGAGGAAAGGCAGTAAAAACAGGAATAGAAGGAGGGAGAAAAATAGAATATCTGCAGTGTGCAATAAAAAAAGGAAATAAAAGAACAAGCTAACATAGCTCCTTGAAATAGCACAGTACTGGATGTTCACAGGACAATTAAGAACGCTTAACAGAAAAAGATTTAAGACTTGCAATCAGTTAAACCAGAATTTAATATTCTTCCCAAGACTAAAAACGGAATCTTCTCTGCCCCTCTGGCTCGCCATTCACGATCACCATTCTCATGAACTTGCTCAAGGGAAACCCAGTTAGAATCTGGGGCTAGAGTTAAGCCCACAGCAAGAGCTGTTTTTCCTGCTTGCCCTTGGCTCCTGCTCATTATCTGAGTGAATTGGGACACTCAGGATGCCCTGCTGTATGACAGGAGAAACTTTCATTTCTTAAAATGATCCCTGACATTCCTTAATTTGAGACGGAGTTGGGGCAACTGAATGGAGCTGAGAGTTTACTGGCCGGATGCCCTTCCTGACACCTACACAGAGTTCACAGCAGATGTCTTCTCTTCGCGTCCTAAGAGAGAAACATCTGCCGCTACTTAGGATTGAACTCTCCAACTTTTCCAGTAGAAGGTGAGCATCTTCATGACTAAGCCACCCCTCCTCTGACAGGACAACTTTCATATTCTGTTTTTTTTTTTAAATATCTGTGACCTGCATGACAAAGAAAATCAATGGCTTTTGATGCTGAAGTGGATTTCATGTCTTGTACAAGCGTCTGGTTGGAAGTATGAATCTTATTTAGATCATTTTCCTCCATTGGCAGAAGATACAAGAGGATGGGTGAATATGAGGAGGTGGTGAGAAGGCTCAGAATTAACTATTGATCAACTATCTGGAGCCCTAGGTAGATGGAGTTCCATATATTGGACTTTGAGCCAATCATCGAGAGAGCAGGGGTTCTAGTCCCACATTAGGCATCAAAGCCAGCTGGGTGATTGGCTCCAAATCACCCAGCTGGCTTTGATGCCTAATGTGGGACTAGAACCCCTGCTCTCTCAATGATTGGCTCAAAGTCACTCAGTCAGTTTACATGCCCTAAGGCAGAACTAAAACCCACAGTCTCCTAGTTTCTAGCCTGGTGCTTAGACCAGGGTTCCCCAACGTTTCTGGCTTTGCGGACCAGGGAAGGTGAAGGGACAAAAGGGATAATTTGGGCAAGCAGCTGGCAACCGTGCACAATACAGCTCCATTTCTGTGAGTGGCATGCCTGCGTGCACACATGCCACTCAAATGCAAATGGAGTACACTCCTGCACATGCTGACCTGCTGCTCATGCAAATGAGCATGTGCATTTCCACAGCCCAGTTGCAAATCCTTCACGGCTCACCGTTTGGGGACCCCCTGTGCTAGACCCAACTGGCTCTCGATTGACCTACAGCGGCATTTAAAATATTCCAGGGCCCTCCATTCCCTGGTTTTTTATTTTTTTTTATTTTTTTTAAAAAGTACCAAGTGTCATCTTAGTGACACACCTGGCATCACCTGGCTCTGAGAGAGAGTGATACCCAGACAAAGAATGCTCTTCCCACTCTCTCCAACTGTCAAAATGCTTTAAAGTCTGCCTTTGAAGCGCACAGCATGGCTTTTGTCCCATTTAGAGCACAGTTTGTACAGAAAGTGAACAATGCTGAGCCATTCATTCTACACTCCTGAGATACACTTAAATTGCCAGTTGTAACATAAAACCTGGCTTCCTTGGGGATAATGTGCCTTTTAACCAAAAGAGACACACTAACTTAATCCACCCCATGCCTTTCCTTAGCATTTCTATGATCAGGCCGCCAGGTGCCTTTATCTTTATCAAATTAATATAAAAACACCATGTAATCCCTTTCCAAATAAGCACACTGACTTTTTAAAAAGGGAAACAGGTAATGCATCTTTAAAAAAAAAAAGATTACATCTCTTTTTACTGTTTTCCAAGGGCCTTTTCAAGACTCAGGAGGGTGTTTAAAAAAAAAAGCCAAAATAACCACCTGGTTTTACTTGAAGATGGCAAACACACAACAAGAATAATCAAGAGTTTGCATTAGCCTAGCACTCGTTCTGCATTCAAAAGCAACGCGGGCAAGATATTTAAGCACTATCACTGCCAACAAGGGGAGCTTGAGCTAGAGATGGTTATAAAAGAACACTGTAGACAGAAACTGCTAGATAAATTATTAACAACACTCCATGGGCTCAAATCACTTGCTCTGAAGTATTACTGCAGACTTAAATAATACCAGGGAAGGCCACGTTCAGATCTATCACTTGTTTTCGGCCTCCAATTTAAGGTGTTACAAGTTGAAGAAAAAAGAGTGCAGATATAAGGATTAACATGGACAAATCCTACAGATATAACAGCCATTAAGCCTCTGACACAAGGATCAACTCCTCCTCATGAAAGATGACCTCTTTCTTCTTTGGAGTGACTCCCTTTGCTGTTTGCAACCCCCAGGCTCTCTCTGTTCACAAGGAGTCAACAGACAGCCCTGCTCTCTAGGAGGGATGAGCTCACCATGAAAAATGTAATGTAGAAAACAATGATGCAAAAAGACCCAACAACCCCAGAAGGAGGAAAGAAAAACAGGAGTCATCTACAACATACAATGTACGTTGTACGCAACAACCAAACCACTACGTAGGACAAACAGGCAGAAGATGGACAGTACGCATCCACAGACCCCAACTAGCAGTCAGAAGACATGATGAAAATTCTTTAATTTCACAACGTATAGACAGATTTAACTATAGTGCCAATTGGGAAAATCCTAGAGCAGTGGTGGCGAACCTTTTACTTTCCGAGTGCCAAAAAGTACGTGCTTTACGTGTGCCATCTGCACTTCCGTACAGCTCCTCCATGTGTGCTGCATGTGCAACCGCACCACCTGCGCATGCATGCAGCTTTTGCATGTGCAATGCACGGGCACTGCATGCAGGCACTTGCACGCACATGAGCAATCACGTGTGCATGCTCAGGAGAGCTCCAAAGACCACCTGGATTTCCTGCTGCAATCGCGCGCATGCACAGCGGAGGCCCGAAGACCAATTGGGACTCTGCAATCATGCATGTGTGCATGCGCAATCGCATGTGCATGCTCAGCTGGAGGTAAGTTGGCCAACAGCTTGTGTGCCTAGCAAGATGGCTCTGCATGCCACTTGTGGCACCCATGCCATAGGTTCGCCATCACAAAGGAAGTTAAGGGAGCTTCATCCCTGGAGGCTTTCAAGAAGAGATGGACTGCCATCTGTCAAAAATGGTGTAGGGTCTCCTGCTTGGGCAGGGGGTTGGACTAGATGGCCTACAAGGTCCCTTCCAACTCTGTTAATCTGTAATCTGTTCATGGGGCTCTGCACAGACTCCTAAACTATAGAAAAATATGATGAAGAATCTACTTTATAGATTTATGACCAGGATGGAACAACAGGGGTGGAATCCGACCGGTTTTGCTACCAGTTTGGTGCATGTGCATGAGTGCCAAACGCACTGCAGCATGGCTCTTTAAACTGCTTTTAGAGGCACCAGAGGCAGCGGGGATCATCAGGAAGGCTCCATAGATGCTCCAAACAGCTGATTCAGGTAAGTAAGAAAAAAAAGGAAGCTCGTATAAGGAAGAATAAGGGCAGGGGCGGGTGGGCAGAGCCAATTTCAAATCTCTATTACCGGTTCAGACGATGTGGTGCAATCCGGATGAATTTCACCACTGTGGAACAGTAATGCTTGGGAACAACATCCCTCCCCGCTTGTTCAGCTTTGGAAGGAAGGTGGGACAGTGACAAAGTGACACATAAATCAATTAACAAGACCTACTTTCAACTTCAGTCCTTGTTCCAGTCATATCATTCAATGACTCATCAATATCTCGGCTTCTAATGTGGGCTGCATAAAAATTCCTGGTCCTTTTGAAACGGAGGGGAAAAAAGTACTATATAAAACCGTGCTCCTTGTAAAAAAAAAAATGGGGGGGGGGAGTTTATTTGCCACAGTAAATGCTATTTTAAAAAGATAGGTAGGAACCCTTTTTATTGCTTGAAAAGATACCTAGCACTCCCAAATTTATATTACTTTCTAGCTACACAGAAAACCCATTTCGCTGTATTGATTACTTGACCTGTACTTTTCTGTGGAAAATCGGCAGTAAGATACCAAAATCTATTCACTTGATTGTCTTAACTGGAGAAAAAAAAAAGACTTTGCATAAACAATTCCATGCTGGTCTAGAATAATAAATTTTAGCAGCATACATCATTATTTGTAAGTAGGTACACCTTCCCCCACCTTCTCTCTAATACAATTTGTTCCACACTTACCGCTGAACAAAAGGGGAGAAAAGTAAATTTTGAGCACCTGAAAAACGCATCTGGCTGAATATTTTCATTTGCCGAGTGTTTGGCAAAGATCTTGTTTTGATGCAGTAACACCTACAACTCCTATTTGTGTGGTGGTTTATAATGGAGAGGAAGATGGAGGGAAAAACTCTTTAATGCTTTTACTAAAGTACATTTTGTTCTCCTTATACTGAAAAAGACATTTTCCCCCCACACACCTTTTAGCTTCACCAAATGAATCCATGTTGACCTCCTTGCAATGAGAAGAGGTTTTATTTTAATTATACGATGTGAATATAGGTAGTCCTCGACTTACGACCACAAGAGTCTAAAAGTTGCGAAGCGAGACTTTTCTTAAGTGAGTTTTACCCCATTTTACGATCTTTCTTGCCACCATTGCTCAGCGGTGAATCACGGCAGTAACACGGTTGTTAAGCGAATCTGGTTTACCAGTTGACTTCGTTTGTCAGAAGGTTGCAGAAGGTGATTGTGTCAGAGTTTGCAGCAGCAATCACATTCAGCAGCACACACAAGTAACTGATTCAGCAGGCTTCATTTAAATAGAAGAAACTTCTCTTTATATATAACATGAAGAAGCCATACAATACCAAAAACTCTTTCAACATGGTAGAGAGAAGAAGAAAACACAAGCAGAGGAGAGGAGTTTCAGTTTCAGTTTAGAGCTCAGCACAGACTTGGTTTCAGAGCAGTGGAGCAGACTTAGCCACGCCTGGCTCCTTGCTATTTTCCGTTTCCAAACAGCCCTCATTGGCTGACTTAGTTGCCATGTCTTTTCATTGGCTGACCTTGTTACTATGTCTCTTTCAGTCTATGAACCAAATACACTGACAGATCACATGAACGTGAGACACTGCAACCGTCATAAGCATGAGTTGGTTGCCAACTGCCTAAATTTTGATCACATGACCATGGGGATGCTGCAATGGTTGTTAAGTGGAAAATGGTCACAAGTCACTTTTTTCAGTGATGTTGTAACTTTAAATGAACAGTTGTAACTTGAGGACTACCTGTACCAGTCTTCTACTGCAAAGAAAGGAGTTTAGTCATCAGGCTGCCTGGTTTGCATTTATAAGTGAAAAGACTTAAAACACAGACAAATACAGGTAATCCTCGACTTACGACCACAATTGAGCCCAAAATTTCCACTGCTAAACAAGACAATTGTTAAATGTGTTTTCCCCAATTTTCTGCCTTTTCTTGCCACAGTTATTAAGTGAATCACTGCAGCTGTTCGATTAATAACATGGTCATTAAGTGAATCTGGCTTCCCCATTGACTTTGCTTGTCAGAAGTTTGCAAAAGTTGATCACCTGATCCCAACACACAGCAACCGTCGTAAGTATGTTATCGGTTGCCAAGCAACCAAATTTTGATCACGTGGCTATGGGGATGCTGCAATGGTCATTAGCGTGAAAAACAGTCACAGGTCACTTTTTTTACTGCCACTACAACTCTGAACAAATGTTTGTGAGACGAGGGACTACCCGTGTAATTTAACACAAACTAAGTTAAACTATCCAGGGTAGTTAATGTTCTTCTGCTCAAGCCTTTGGTAGTTTCCCAATCTAAATTAAAAATGACAGGTCATCAACAACGTTTGGAGAGGGTATCAATTATGGAGGCTTCCGGTTGTTGCTTTAACCAACTCTGCTGTGAGATTACAAATATTAGCCCTGCCAGGTATTTATTTAATAATCTCCATAAGAAAGCAACAGCAATAGCACTTAGACTTATATACCACTTTTCAGTGCTTTATAGGCCTCTCTAAGCAGTTTTACAGAGTCAGACTATTTCTCCCAACAAGCTGGGTCCTCATTTTACAGATCTCAGAAGGATGGAAGGTCGAGTCAACCTTGAACCGGTCAGGATCGAATTGCCGAACTGCTGGCAGTCGGCAGTCAGCTGTCAACAGAAGTAGCCTGCAGTACTGTATTATAACCACCGCGCCGCCACGGCTCTTAGTGGTGAATGGCCCTAGTGACTTTGTTACCTGGAGTGTATAGGAAAAGTTGGCAACTATGCTAGAAGTATCTGTTGCATGCAAAGTGAGGGTTACCAAAGAAGGTGGGTGTGTTTGTGGGTACGGAGTGTGTGTGTGTTTTGTTTTTTCAAAAAGAGAAAGTGAAAGGATCGAGGCAGACAGTTCTACAGATGGCTGCAACAGGCTCTTGTGGTTAACTGTTGTTGTGCATGAGAAGACAGCAACTGGCACTCACTATTAGATGGTAGGAAAAAAGTGGATAGTCACAATAAGGCATTCTTTAAAGCAGACAATACACCAGTGATTAATCTATTACAATGTTTATTGACATCACGACAAAAGAAGCAATTATGAGAACCATATACATCCTAGAATGAACGAGAGGTCCACAGCCTAGAACATTCTCAGCTAGATAAAATAGAATGGTAACAGAATAATAGAGTTGGAAGGGACCTTGGAGGTCTTCTAGTCCCTCTACCCTATACGGGGGGGGGGGGGGGAGTGTTTGAACCTTTTACTTATTGAGTACTGAAAAGTACGTGCTTTGCGCGTGCCATCTGCACTTGCGTGCCGCTCCTCCATGTGTGCTACATGTGTAACAGTACCATCTGTGCATGCATGCAGCTTTTGCACGTGCACATGTGTTGCGCACAGACGCTCATGCACACATGAGCAATCGTGTGTGCATGTGCAGGAGAGCTCCAAAGACCAGCTGGATTTCCTGCTACAATAACATGCATGCACAGCGGATGCCCGATGTGGTCTCTGCAATCGCGCATGTGTGCGGGTGCAATCGCACGTGCATGCTTAGCTGGAGGTAAGCTGGCCGACAGTTTGTGCGCCCAGCAAGATGGCTCTGTGTGCCACCTGTGGCACCCATGCCATAGGTTCGCCATCATGGCCCTATACCATTCATTCCAGACAAGCAGCTATCCAGTCCCTGTCAGAGTTCCAAATAGGATCCCTAATGTAATCAAAACTCTCAGGAAACAAAAGTCCTGAGAATGAGATTTTATTGAAGACACCATATTGGCACATCTGGAGCAAACCCGAATCTGATTTCCTACGTTTTCTCCACCCAAAGTCAGTGTTTCTTTCCCTAAACTGTCACATGTTCCCCTCTACTCCAATCCAATTAGAGTAGCCATCAAGTTCGTCCTTCACAGGTGCAGACCAAATGCCCTTGCTTCTCATGGGAAAGAATGCTGAAAAGATAATACTCCCTCACCTCACTATCTAAGTCTAACTCCCAAATATGTTTTCTAGAACAGGGGTCTCCAACCTTTTGGATCTCAGGGACCACTAAATTCATAATTTAAAAACCTGTGGACCACTAATATGACCTCGGTGGCGCAGAGTGCAGTACTACAGTACAGCAGTACTTCTGCTGTCTGCCGGTTCAAATCCCACCAGGCTCAAGGTTGACTCAGCCTTCCATCCTTCCAAGGTGGGTAAAATGAGGTCCCAGATTGTTGGGGGCAATAGGCTGATTCTGTAAACCGCTTAGAGAGGGCTGGAAAACACTATAAAGTGGTTTATAAATCTAAGTTTATAAAGTGGTTTATAAATCTAACCACTATAAAGTGGTTTATAAATCTAAATCTAATTGCTAGCTGCCTAATGACTGACCTATGATTTAGTGCAATATTAAAAATGCAAATAATTTTTCTGTGAAGCACCAAAATTTTCTTGCGGACCACCAGTGGTCCATGGACCACTGGTTGGTGACCGCTGCTCTAGAAAACAGTGTGGCAAGACATAAAAGAATAAAATACTTCTTCAATTATTCCCTTTTGGCTTGACAGTCTCTTCTTAAAAGCCTCCAGTGATGGAGCACCCACAACTTCTGAAGGCAAGCTGTTCCACTGGTTAATTCACGGGTATGAATCTGTGGTCCACCAAGCATCCTGAGATACAACCATCAAAAATCCCAGAAAGCATATCCAGGAAAGGAGCCTTCTTGGGCTATGGAGTTCACCAGTATTTTTGGTGAGCTGCAAATTTTTCACCCATGCAACAAACATAGTTTTGGACTACAAAATCTCATCAGCTAGCATGATGCAGCTTGGTACCACTAGGGATCAGCAATTTGTCATCCTCAAAGAACTGTGTCAAGGAGGAGGAGGAGGAGAAAGAGATTATTAAAATATATAGACATATAGAAGTACTTTGGCATTCAATTCCTTTGGAACTTAATGAATTTGGTACTCAATGCATGTTGATGAAAAAAGTTTGACCCAGTACTCATCCGTTGTTTTGTACTGAATGCAGAAGCCAAAACTTGTCAGTGTTGGCTGCCCTACGACTTCACTACATTATTCCTCATGAAAAAATTTATTTGGTACTCATTTTTTTTGTACTCATAGTGCCTCCTGAAACCAATTAAGGATGAGTATTGAAGTACTACTATATATGAAACATTTTAAAATGTGCTTACTAAACTGAGATTAAAGTGCACCAATGAACCAAAGGTTTTTTATTCTGAAAAACAGCGTAAAGTCATAAACCAAAAGAACACACACAGCAGGGTGACAACTGAAAAGGGGGCCTTAGAATTAAAAAAAACCACGCACACACAGCCCAAAGCCTTTGCCTAGTGTCTTACAATATCCATCTAGTAAATTTCTCCAAGTAGATGGTTCCAAAAGAGCCATGGTGGCACAGTGGCTAGAATGCAGTATTGCAGGCTAATTCTGCCGACTGCCAGCAGTTTGATTCTGACCAGCTCAAGGTTGGCTCAGCCTTCCATCTTTCTGAGGTCAGTAAAATGAGGATCCAGACTGTTGGGGCAATAGATTGACTCTTTTTAAACTTTTTATATCTTTTTAAACTTTTTATATATTTATATAAATTATCTTTTATATAAATCTAAGTGCCATTGCTATTGCTCTCTCTGGAATATTACCCTTAAAGAAAGGACCTTTGATAAATACCAGAACTTCCTCTAACTTTTTTTTTAACTTCACTGACCTCCAGATGGAAGGAGCACAATTGGCAAGAAACAGATATGCTGGCCAAGAAATGTTGGAAGTCTGTCATATATTTGCAGGGTACCCACAAAAAGGGAAAGTTTTTGTAGTACATGCATATGGAAAGAGGCAGACATTTGAAGGATGACAACAGTTTTCAACACCTCCATGCAGAGATTATTAGAAGCTTGAAACAACCCAAGAACAAACTGTTATTCACTTCATAATATTCTACCATGAAATCTTGGACTACTTTGGAGACAAAACAATCCATCTGTCTCGAGATACGTTAATCTTCGCACAATTCTTTTTTACACTTAGGCTTTTAGGCACAGACATTCAAAGCACATGGATAGTTGGTTATAAATGAAGAGACATTAGACAATGTGGCAAAAAAGATTTCTGACTTAACTTTAATACTTTTTATGCCAAGCAGAAATGAAACAGTGACTAATATTTTGAAGTAAAACAAATGTTTTCCTTCTATTCACTGAGGGGCAGGGAATGAGTAGCAAAGTAGATAATCTTTTTTGCATTGTATTTTTTAAAAAAACCAGCGGGACTGAATTGGGAAGATTGATACATGTCGGATATTCTTTAAGTCTCTCAGAGGAATTCAAAACTTAACCATGTAAGAAAACAAGAAAAATCTAACTAAATCAATATGGATTTTTATTCTCTGAAAACTCATGTTAAACTCTAAAGGTTTCCTGAGGTAAAAAATTGTGCTTCACAAAACAACAATAGAACTGAGACTTATATACAGTTTCATAGTGCTTTACAGCCCTCTCTGAGCTGTTTATAGCATCAGTATTTTGCCCCTGACAATCTAGGTCCTCATTTTATTGACCTTGGAAGGATGGAAAACTGAGTCAACTCTTAGCCGGTCAGGATTGAACTCCTGGCAGTGGGCAGAGTCACTCTGCAATTCTGCGTTCTAACCACTGCATCACCAGGGTTCCTGTTTGAAATTGTCAGGAAGGATTAAAAATGGTCATATTCAAGAGAACTTTCTATGAATTGACCCGGTCCAGATATTACCAATAAATTACACCACTCTGCAACTTTCCACACCTTTCTCTTGTTTCTTCAAATTAAAGTCTCCAGTTTAGGCATCAACTCCAAAGATCTTTTCAATACCCACGAATAATAATTACAAAAGGTAGCACCAATGATAATTTAAAAAACAAACAAATTTACAGTGCAAAACTGGAAGTTTCATTAGATCCTCATGGATATGGATTTGCAAGATGTCAAGAGAAAATATTGTTAATTCCAGATAGAAAGACACCCCACTAAATCCTACTAAAATATGGAGTGGTTTATGTATAATACCCCCCCCCAAAAATAATAATAATAATAATAGTGCAGTATCCTTGTATTGGAAGGGTCCTTGGTACTCCCTGAGCTGGGTTATTTTCTTGTAAATGTTTCATTACCCAAACTAGGTAACACCATCAGTGCTGATGACCTTACGTAGTTGGGTAATGAAACATCTACAAGAAAACAACCAAGGACCCCTCATTTCAACCCTGAGCTACAAATGTTCACCTTTATCAGTACCCCTGTACTTCTTCTACAGTGCTGGCAATCATCTCAGTCACAAATGGAACTCAAGATACCATCAATTTTGCGCCTGGGAAACTTTAGTTCAAACAATGGGACATCACATCAATCAGAGCCAAAAGATCATTTACCCCAGTGGATCTCCTCTGCAGGCTCTGAAATCCAGATCACTGACCTGGGCATGCAAGGTTGCAGGGTGTACTCCCTCCATCTTCCTTAAAAAGCTGTAGGATGGAGAGAAGATGGCCACCGTTTGATGTATTAGTGCTACAAAATGCTGGCAAGAGCCCAGCAAGGTCATTAGCTTTATTTTTACAGGTGAAAACTGATTCCCAGAGAAATTAAGGGATTAGCCAAAAGGTTATTTGATCACAAGAGTCTCAGCAGGAGATCTTGATTCTCTGATACAGGAGGAAGAACCCAGTAATAAAAAGTGGACATATTTCCAGAAGTGTCCCATAGCTATTTTGTTTCTTCCATTAATGTTTCCCCACCTGTTGCCACATTGCCGAGGAACATGGGACTCATGTGGTTAGGACACTAGGTTGACAATCCTCAAGCTGGCATTCGAGACCTGAGTGTTGCTATGTGATGGGATGAGCTCTGTTGTGACCCGTCGGCTACCAGCAGAGCTAGCCTGGGCCAGCTTCGGAGTCTTTGGAAGACTGTGATGAGGAAGCAGACTCAGAGACAGATGCAGAGTTGGGGCCTTCAGTCCACCCCCAGGTGGAAAGGCAGCTGTCTTTGGGGCCTGAGCTGAGTGAGGGGGAAGAACAGATGGGGTCCATCCCAGATACGCATATGCATGGAGAGGAGAGGAGAGCAACGGAAAGCAAAGAGCTGGCTCTCAGGGAAAAGAAGTCATAGGCACTAGCCTGCCTCTCCCTAAATAGTAGGGGTTTGGGAGTAGCCTGTTGTCACAGACAACTGTTTTCCAGTGTACATCAATCAAGTTGGATTCCTTTTCCAGAACTAGTGCACGCCGGAAACCCGGAAACCAGTTGGCCAGCACGCACCAGAAATCCAAAGACCACCTGGCTGGTGGGGCATCACAAAACCAGCACCTCTGCAAGACTTCTGTTTCCCTGCAAACGATGATGAGAAATGCCACGGAAAGACATAGTGGAGCTGAGCTGGGGTGACGGTAGATGTGCCCCCAGAGAGGACTCTGAATTCTAAATGCCACCTCTAGCACATGTGCCATAGGTTCACCACCACTGACCTACCAGTTAGAAAGCATGCAAACTTGAATAAATAGGTATCACTTTAGTGGGCGCATTAATGGAGATGTGAACAGTTGGGCACCCCCTGGACAATGGTGATGTCACCGGCTAATCCTTTTAACCTAGAACTGCATCGGTGCTTCCAATAAGAAAGCAGCAGCTTTCTTCTTTCATATGATGATATTGGTCATGGGGAAAGGGTACAAAACATTCCAATCAAAAGAGGTCTACAAGCCCCTATTTTCATATGACTTTCTCCTAGGAAATCATATTAATGTGCCCAGCTCTTCAGGCATGCTAAAATTAGTATGCGTACTGCTTCAGTGCCTTCATTTTCTTTTTCCAATCCAAATAGCGTAGGAAAAAAATATCTCCATTATTCCTCTAAGGAGGGGATGGTGGAAAGACAAACAGGAGCTCCATGGTAGAGCAAATGGTCTGATTGCAGTAAAACGTAAGGTCAATTCTTCACATCTGCAGGAACTGCAAAGGAAGGCTCCTGAGTTAAAGCTCTGGGAAATTGTTGCCAGCAGGATAACATTAGGGAGATGGCCTTCCAGAATGCAGTTCAGATCTTAAGGTGTTAACATCTGGGCTACGAAGTTCTCCCAGATCACCTCCCTGTTTAATGATGCTGACTTTTCACCTTACTCTATAATTATAGCATAATTGTTTTTCTATAATCTAGCCTGCTTCGCTATCAAAAGCTTACGTCTTAGATTCATTTTCCCCCGTTTCATGCAAAATGTCTACAAGCGGTTTATGATACATTTTTTTTTCACTTGTTCTTCTGTTTCAAATGCCAATATAGTTTATCCATTTTAGCAATTACATGTTTATCCTTTGTACACAAATTCACTTTCAAACTCGGTCTTCACCATCTTCAAAACCATGAATTCTTTTGCCTACTTTACATCTTTTCTAATAAATCTAAATCACCCGTGACAACTATATTCCCTCTGCTGCCAGTTCTTCTCCTGATTTTATTTTATATTCCCCTTGACAACATTCTCACAATTAAGTAAGCCATTTGTGTTTGCCTATTATTTCTATAACAGCCCATTTCTCATCTAATAACCCATTTCATGACCTCCAGATGTTTGTTATTTCCGTCAGCTCCCAACCAACACAGCCAACAGTAATGAGGTAAGTTGTCAAAAAAACATCCAGAAGGCATTGGTCTGCCCCCTCTTAGCTGCCTCAGTTTACATCAGGGGTGTCAAACTCAAAGCCCAAGGGCCAAATATGGCCAGCAGGGTGCTTAGATCTGACCCGTGGGGCCATCCTGGAAACAGCAAAGGACCAGCCCGCAGGTGCCTCTGGCAGTGAAAACAGAACTTGCAAAGGCTGTGTGAGGTCCTCCCGGCTTCTGTTTTTGGCTGTGACTGCCTCCTGGCCCTCCCGGGCTCTGTTTTTGCTGGCAGAGGGCTGCAGGACATTGAGCTGGCCATGCCCACCCTGGCCACGCCCACTCAGCCTCACCCCACCCCGAAGTCAAACACAACCCTGATGCAGCCCTCAGTGAAACTGAGTTCGACACCTCTGGTTTAGATCAAGAACATGGTTTTAACATGGAGACCACAGTCAGTTTTTTATGGTCATGCTAATGGGTCACAACCTTTAGTTTTTGCATTTAAGAAACTACTCTTTCCTACGTGGATCAATCATGTCAGTTCTTCTCTTCCAAAAGCCTGGTACAACACATCTAGAGACAGAACAATTAAATCAATGGAATAGCTTGCCTCTCACAATTTGTGGGTGCTCCATCATTGGAGGTTTTCAAAAACAGACTGAATAACCATCTATGCAGATTCTCAGTCATCCAGATCCTGGTTGTCCCAAAGGTGTTTTTTTTTTTTTTCAAAAGGCAACTGGGCTTTCTCTGTTTTTCCTTGAAGATGTTTCGCTTCTCATCCAAGAAGCTTCTTCAGTTCTGACTGAACTTCCATTCTCCACCATGCAGTCAGAAGTGAAGCTGTCAGAGTTTGCAGCAGCAATCGCATTCAGAAGCACACACAAGTAACTGATTCAGCAGGATTCCATTGTATATAAGAAACTTCTCTTTATATATAATATAACACGAAGTAAGAAAGACAGGTTTTTCCAATGTGGTAGCAAATACAAGCAAACACAGATAGATAGGAGAGAAGAGTTTCAGTTTCAGTTCAGAGCTCAGCATAGACTGCTTTAGTTTCAGTTTCAGTTTCAAAGCTGAGCACAAAACTAAGCCACACCCAGGCTCCAAAACTGTTTCAATCACCAATCAACTCCCATTGGCTGATCTGTTCCTATGTCTCTCCCAGTCTATCATACATTGACAGAAGTTTCATGGATAAGAAGCAAAACATCTTCAAGGAAGACAAAGAAAGTCCAGTTGCCTTTTGAAAAGCACTTTTGGGAGACTGGATAATCTGGAAGTCCTCCAAGATCCCTTCCAGTCCTATGATTCTATGTTCTAAAGCTCTGGAGAACATTACACTGCAAACAGTTTTTGCAGCCTTTGGAAAAACCTCTTCCATTTCTCTTTTTGAAAGCCTGCGCTGTTACGTCACCTAAATTCCGAGTCTTACAACACAGACAACCAAGCAGTAGCATTCAACATATTGGATGAAGACTTGCTACTTAGAAATGGAGTTCTTAAATAAGTGGGTTTCGTGATGAAAGGCCTTATTTGTTTCGTGTACCAGCCTTCCATAACTCGATGCTTTTCAGAAAACAGCAGCAGTCCAACACATCTGGAGAATACAAGATTAGGAAAAGCTGCACTGGACAAAGAGAGGAGTCCCACAAATGCTCCCAGAATGTACAAACTTCCTGCACACATTCTGAAGGAAGAAACTGAAAAGGCTTCATTGTGGTAAGGGTTTTTTTCTCTCCTTATAATTCTGTCCTAAATGTCTTAGTAATAAGCATTCTGTGCAGAAGCTTTGCCTACGTAGAAGAAAAATGCTGGTTTCCTATATGTAGAGACACACTCATTTTATTTGAACAGAACAATATCTAGCTTGAAAATCACTCCCCCTCCAAACTTGAAGAACAGCCATATAAACCTTCCGCTACCCACCACACCAACCTCCATATTATTTAACATAGAACCCATACACTCTGCAATTTTTGTCTTTAAAATAATACCGTGTTTCTCTAAAAAAGCCCAGGTCTTATTTTCTTTTAACCCACCCACCCACCCACCCCCCAAAAAAACAACAACAACTAGGCCTTCTTTTTAGAGGGTTCTAATTATTGACGCACCTTGTGGCAGTGGCACCCACAGCCCCGCCGAGCAGGAGCCACTTCTTCTGCGGCCACTTGCTACCACTTGTTCGCATTGCCCTGGGCTTCTGTTTTGCCTTCAAGAAAGCCCTCTGCAGTCGATAACAGAGCTCCATATCGCCCCAGAGCTCTATTATCAGCTATAGACACCTTCTGGAAAGCCCTTTGCAGCCAATAACAGAGCTCCAGATTGCCCCAGGGCTCTGTTATGGATTGCAGACACCTTCCGGAAACCCCTCTGCAGCAGATAACATGGCTCTGGATTGCCCCAAAGCTTTATTATCAGTTGCAGAGAACTTTCAGGAAGGCATCTGAAGGCAAAATGGAGGCCGGGGCGATACATACAAATGGTGGCAAGTGGCCACAGAAGAAGGCGAGGCAGGTGTAAGGGTGTGAGAGGCCTGGTAATTACAGCCCACATCCCCACCCTAGCTTATTTTTTAGCTGTGTGTCTTGCCCCACCCCCGGGTGTGTGGGGTCTTAATTAGGGCTAATTTTGTAGGTGGGGCTTAATTTGATTGTATGCACTCAAAAATGCGATAGGGCTTTTTTTTTCAAGGTGTGTCGTCTTTTCGGAGAAATAGAGTAGGACCTGGTAAGAGTGCAAAAGATAGATTCAAAGAGCCAAATGCGGCTTCACGTGAATGCGCCAGTATTTCCAGTGGGGCAGATTCCTACAAAAGCCATTGATAAAAATAATTAAGCCGAGCCCCACAAAAGAGACGGTTTGTGGTTTAGAGACTCTGCAAAGAGGCAGCATTTTTAAATGTTAAACAAGGCTTGGTCTATGAAATGTTCAAGTTCCAGACTTGATTATTTAGCTGGCAGAATGGAGATGGGACTGATCGCAGAAGACACCTCAGGAGGCGGGGAAGCATTCAAAACCAATTTAGATAAAAGCAGCACAAACTCTAAGCCAAGCGACTTGCCCTTGTGAAAGGAAGCTTGTGAAATAAGCAAACATTTCCAAGTGCTCACATACAGCACATACATCTCATTCTTGTTACATTTATATCTTAATGCTGTTGTTTTTTTCATGAGAGCAGTTGCAATAGATGGGATCAAGGTAGCCAGGCTCAACAGAGAGTGCCTGACCAGTCACCCAATGAGGTAAATGGATGGGCCACACATTTGGAAAAACCACACATACTGCATCTATACTGTATGTGTGTATGTATGTATG
>JAEANM010008371.1:0-17060 GCA_017656035.1 Myanophis thanlyinensis | reverse complement strand
CACTTCTTGCCCTGACTTGAAGCAGAAGGCACCAGCCTGAAGATGGTGAGTGGGATCTCACCGAAACGTTGCAAAAAGACTCTGAAACTTACACCGAAAAGACCTAGACCTGAGTGGACTCTTTGCATAAAAATGTAAAAAAATGATCTGTGATTTATACTTTGGATGGTTAGGTAGGGTAGATTATAGAAAAAAGAGACCTGCCAACCTTTGCCATCTTCTTTCTCCTGTTGCTGACAAGGCACAGAGGCAAGGTAATAACTAGGCTCTTTGTGAGGTTGCATGAGATCATCACAACACCACATGAGGCCTTCACATGGCATTTTTAGACCTTGGGGAGGTGGGGGGGCTTGCATGGCAATGCAAAAACCACAAGGCTGTGTTGAAGTCCTTCCCAAGGCCTTGGGAAGGCCTTGCACAGCCTCAAGAAAGAATAGCAGCTGCCTTGGCAGGGGTCTTGCTAGCAGCAGTAGAAAAATAATGAGGATTTTCTTGGACCAGCACAGGAATAGGCAGCTGTGGCGGAGTGTAGGGCAGCCCAAAAGGCAGAGATGGAGAAAAATAGTTGGGTGACAGTAGTTGAAGTGGAGATGAGCATGGCACAATGGGGAGCATGAGGTCGCCTCCTAATGGCACCTAATAAGGGCAATCAGGAGCATCAGTATTACCATTTCTAAACAGTGCAGTCACATGATATTTCACCTATGACCGCTTCACTTAGTGAAGGAATTTCCAGTCCTAATTATTTTATTTAAGCAAGGTTTATGGGTAATTGTTATATAGTGCTAGTTGCCTAACTAGTATCCATTCTGATTTTTACAGAAAACAGCCAAAAGGATCCATAAATTTCTTGCACAAGGCAGTTAACCTGAGTTCTTGATGTCATTGCCTCCCTAACATGCATCTTCCAACATCATAAATCTTATTCAGCTTTCAATAGAGTAATCAGTGAACTTCAATATAAGAACTAATTTTGTAAAATAATGGATTTACTTAACAGTAATCTTTAGTTAGAGCCATTGTTCAGTGCCTTTCCCAAACTGTGATATAGAAATAATTGTGTGGAAAGAGTGATGCACATTTTCTGGTGCATAATTGAAACTTGTTCACATTCACATTTTAGCTGCAGCCCAGGCCAAAATTGGAAGCAACAATAGGAAAAATTACATAGTGACTTTTACCTTTGATCAGAAAACAATGCCAGGAATATAGAATTGCATCTATGAATTTCTCAACCAAGATGTGCAAGGCTCATCTATTAGTTATGTAACTGGAGATGGTACAGAACTAAAAATGCAAAATCTGAATTGCATCCAATAAGGGATATAAAAGGTCTAGAGGTTTTGTTTGGTCTATATTTCTGTATCTTGCTTTGATGTCTATTTATGTAACATAATATTTTTTGTTGGAGTAACAAAACCAACATGCACAATCTTGCCACCATATGCATTAATAGTTTTCAGATATCTTTTATGCCCTCTATCTGAAGCAGTATGGGATATAGACTAAAAACCAGATTTATGTTCAGCCCAATTCAGTTGCCTTGTGAGCTGTCAAAAGGTACAGCACAATTCAGTTTCTTGTCTCTGAAGATGCCAGTCTCAGCTGCTGGCAAAACGTCAGAACAAAAGAAAACTAGATTCATTCAGTATGAAAGTTCATCATTGCTTCAAATCACATTTCAGTGAGATTTACTTTCAAATATAGGAAATATGATATCAGAACAATTCAAAAAATAGTATCAATAGATGCAAGAGAAATGCTATAGAGGAGTCCTGTTATATGTAATCTCTTTATGTAGCTCTTGATCCACATATAGATAAAATGCTTAATAAATACAATAGTATGTTGGTACTCAACTGCTTTGAAATCCATCAAATTTGATACTCAATGCATTTTGAAGCAAAATTTTTGTTCCAGTATTCATTGTTTGCTTGGTATTCAATGCACAAGCTAGACCTTGTGTCAGCTACCTTGTGACTCATAAGGCATAATACATAATTCCTTATGGAAAAAATTTCTTTGGCAGTCATTGTTTTTGGTACTCATCACAACCCTAGAACCAATTAATGATGAGATACCACTGTACACTCAAAACACAAATGTGCTTAGAGTGTGATCAATAGTTGAAATTGGAAGTTAAATAGAATTTTTAATGGAAGATCCCACCTCCAATTACAGATGTTCCACGTTGGTTGAATGATATTTCAATCTATCAGCATTTATTTTGCTGGATTTTTTTTAAAAGATATATATAACTTAGTTTCATAAGAAACACTCCTTTTTTTTTTACAAAAATTTTATTAAGTATAAAACATTAAAATAGAACACACAAACATAAATTACAAAAAACTATTTACATTTCTTATTTACATCTCTTATTTGATGGTACATGTATAATCTATAGATCAACAATTCCTTAAACAATTATCATTATTTATTTCTATAAGTTATTTATTATTCAATTCTATTTCTTCCATATCTACTTAAATCTCTATTATGCAACCAAAAATACACTTTTTCCCAGATTATATAAAATTCTGAACTTTCTCTTTCTTTTAACTCCAGAGTTAACCTATCCATCTCTGCACAGTCCAAAATTTTGCGGATTATCAAACAATCATCCGGCACACTGTCCCCTTTCCAACATTGGGCCATTGCTATTCTTGCCGCTGTTATGATATGTAGGATTAAATATCTCTCTTCCTTTTTACACTTATCTCTAATAATGCCCAGGAGGAAGGTTTCTGGATTTTTTTCTGCCCTATCATTGATCTTACTATTCCTACCCCAAATCTTCTACTCCTTCACACAGATAGATCAAGAAAGCAAAGCAAAGGGAGGCTTAGAAGACACTGCATATTACAAAAAGAGATCCCATAATGATGGCAGGAAATTACCAGTTGGCATGTTATCTTTGGGCACTCTGCCTTCTTGCTTCTTTCCCACGGAGGTTATTGGATCATCAGGTAATTTATGTCATTATTTTTCTGTAGATCAGGCTTTCCCCCCCACATGAATCGTGCCCATTTTTACAATACTTTTGCTGTGGTTATTAGGAAAACCAATGGTTGTTAAGCAAATCTGGCTTCCCCCCCTTAATTTTGCTTGTTGGAAGACCCTTGGGAAGGTCAGAAATGAACTCTGGATACTTGCAGCCAGTGTAAATATATGCTAGTAGCAAGCACACCAATTTTTGACCACATGACTGGGGCTGCTGCAAGGATCCTAAGTGCAGGGACTAATTGTAAGTCACTTTTTTTAATGCTGTTATAACTTCAATTGTTAAACAGATGGTTATAAATTGAGGCTTACCTGCATGTCCCTTGTGGTGTGTTGTTAGTCATTGGTAATCATTGCCTTTGTCTGTCAGCTTTCCAGAGAAATTGGATCCTGAGGGCAGATGGAATCATGGTAAAGGATAGGACGAAGAGCTACTAGCAAGGCAATAGATAAAAAGGGCCTGAATCCAGGTCAAGAATGCAACACGAGTAAACAACTCCGACAAGTCCCTGTCGAGTCCACATGAAAATAAAGAGAGTCCCAAAGGTTTTTAAAAGAGGCAACTGGATTTTCCAACTGGACTGAGAGTCTCCATAGAAGAAATGGGAACGAACACATTCAGACTTGCACAATTCTTTTACTAGAGCCGTGATGGCGAACCTATAACGTGTGCCCAAGTTGGCACACAGAGCCATCTCTGCTGGCATGCCAGCAGTGGCCCCAGCTCACAGACTGTGCATGTGTGCATGTGACTCCTGCACCACTGTCCATGTGTGTGACTCCTGCAGAAATGTGCATGTACACGAGAACATGTGTGAGTCGCACCTGACTGTGCATGCACTAAAATGCCACATGCAAGGCATGTGCAAAAAACTCCATGTGTGCATCACATGTGACTGTGCATATGCAAAAAATGCCACATGACTATGTGTGACTGCATATGCGCGAGACTCCTTGTGACTACGCATGTGCACACAACTGCTTCCTAATGATGTCAAGTTGCATTGTGCAGCAGGGGCCTCTTGAAACAGATTTCTTCCAGTAGAGCAACTCTGGCCCATTTCAGGTACCCTGTATGCTGCCTCGGTAGCAAAGGTGCAGTCCAAGCAGTCATGACAGATTACAGGTTAACTGAGTTGGAAAGCACCTTGTAGGTCATCTAGTCCAACCCCCTCCATCCATGTTGCATACATTCCAGTTTTCAGTACATAGCTTTGGTGATCTCAGCCATTCAACATTTTTCTTCTTTGGCCATCTGCAAACCGAGGGCTCGCTTCAGATGGCAAGAAAGTAATATAGTTTTGAGGAAGCCTTGTGAACCAGTAGGCTGGATTAGGCTTGTGGGACCTAAGGTTCCCCACGCTTGTTCTAAAGCCTATGCCATATAATTGGGCATATTTTTTAGACAGCTGTGAAAAAAAAAGAGGCAGACACAAACCTCTTCAAAACACAGTCTGCCTCTTCCCTAACATTCACTTAAGCACAAAGATGTCCTTAATTGCTTTGTAACAATTTGCCAAGTGCTTCCTTAGTACGCCAAATTATGCAAAAAAAAGAAAAGAAAAGAGAAGAAAAGAAAAGTCTCACCAGATGTAAGCCATCTCACCACAAGTGCTTCTATCCCTATAAAATCTAGAGTACCATAGGCCAGCCTTTCATTTCTGTTCTGGTTTCTCTCTGCCATCTGTGGGAAGTTCAAATTAAAGTGCTAACTAAAAGTCGACAGCACTGCAGTGACCAAGGAACCTGGCAGGGGACAGGACGGGGAGCTCAATAGGAAGACTTAGTGCGTGCTGCGAACATCAATTTGGCTTCTAATAAAGGTGAAAGCTTTTAAAAGCAACTAAGAAACAGATAACTGTGGGTGGTATGGGAAAAAGAGCATCTGATATACTTTTATGTCCTTACAGAACGTTCTGGGCCTGGCTTTGATTGCTAATGTATTCCTCCAGCAAGAAAATTCTTTTCATCAAACAGCACATGTTGCTGACCCTCGAAGGGCTTTTTGCTACTATTATAGTAAAAAAAAAAAAATTAAAACATTTCTTAATCAATATGCTGAAGTGTTCTTCTCTTTGGAAAGATAAAAGGGTTTTCCTTTCGTTGTATCCCCTAGAAATAGGTTGGCGTTGTTTGAATAGACTGAAGGATAAAACATTGCAAAACAGTTGCAGGAACTGGGGACGTGTAACGTAAAGAAGAGAAGAAGTAGGGGTGACTGATAGCAGTCTTCCAATGTTTAAGGGAAGTCCCAAAGAAGAGGGGAGTCAACCTATTATTCCCAGCACCTGAGGGCAGGACCAGAAGCAATGGGTTGTTGTTGTTAGTTGTGAAGTCATGTCCGACCCATCGAGACCCCATGGACAATGTTCCTCCAGGACTTCCTGTTCTCTACCATCCTCCGGAGTCCATTTCAGTTCATGCCAACTGCTTCAGTGACTCCATCCAGCCACCTCATTCTCTGCTGTTCCCTTCTTCTTTTGCCGTCAATCATTCTCAGCATTAGGCTTTTCTCCAGTGAGTCCTTCCTTCTCATTAGGTGCCCCAAAATATTTGAGTTTCATCCTCAGAATCTGGCTTTCTAAAGAGCTGGACATGAGCCACAGTCAGCTCCTGGTCTTGTTTTTACTGATTGTATAGAGCTTCTCCATCTTTGGTTGCAGAGCACATAGTCAATCTGATTTCTGTATTGATTGACCATCTGGTGATGTCCATGTGTAGAGTTGTCTCTTGGGTTATTGGAAAAGAGTGTTATGCCAGCCACATGACCATAGAATTGTCATCAGCAGTGCTGGCTCTTCAGCTTAGAAATGGAGATGAGCACCGCCCCTTAGAGTTGGTAACAACTAGTACATATGTGTGAGAGGAACCTTTATCTTTATCTTTATTCTCTTGACAAAATTCTACCAGCTGTGCCCTGCTTCATTTTGTGCTCCAAGTCCAAACTTGCCTGTTATTCCGGTTATCTTTTGGCTTCCTACTTTAGCATTCCAATCCCTCATGATGATAAGGACATCATTTTTTGGTGTTAATTCTAGAAGGTGGTGTAGGGCTTTATAGAACTGGTCAACTTCAGCCTCTTCAGCACCAGATAGAATGGGTAGAAGATCATTAAACAGAAATCCAATCTAGAACTAAGGAGAAATTTTCTGACAATGAGAACAGCTTCGATTCAGAAGTTGTGAATGTAACATTACTGGAAATTTTTAGGAAGAGGTCGAGCAGCCCTGTGTCTGGAATGGTATAGGTCCATGGTGGCGAACCTATGGAACGTGTGCCTGAACGGCACACAAAACCATCCTGAGAAAAACACACAGCACCGCTGGCTCCTCGTTCTGTTCTTGCTCAGTGATGCACACTGGACAGCTGGCTTTCGTGTGTGCTGGAGCGGCGAAACCAAGAAGCACAGCATCACAGCATGCAAGCGTGCTCTGAAAGCTGGCTGGCTGGTGTGCACATGCACACCAACCAGCTGTTTGTTGCGCACGGACCTGCACGCCAGGAACCAGAAGCCTGGCTGGCGGGCTTTCAGAGCACGCATGTGCTGGGACACTGCACTTCTGGGTTTCACTTCTCCAGCACGCACGAAAGCTAGCTGGCCGGTGTGCATTGCTGCACTATAATTGGACAAGGAGCCAGCAGTGCTGTGCATTTTCCACAGGATGGTTTTGCGTGCCTTTCTGGCACGAAGCTGGCACACAGTGACGTAAAAGGTTCTCCACCACTGGGTCTCCTGCTTGGGTAGAGGTTTGGACTAAAAAACTTCCAAAATCCCTTCCAACTCTGTTTTCTGGTTTTCCGGATTTTTTCGGGTAGTATAGAAGACATAATGGCTAAAGTACTAGACTGGAAAATGGGAAGGATGACTGGGAAGCTAGTTGGGTAACCTTGGGCCAGTCATTCCCTCTCAGACCTAGGATAGCAACAGCAAAGCCCTTCAGAATCTTGCCAAGAACGTCACAAGTTAGATTCTCTTACGGAGAATTTTTATCAGTGTTTCTACCATAGAATCTCGCGTCTCAATCAATCAATCCTTCTTCAAGTTCCCTTTAAAACCAGAGGAACAACTCAGTGGTGAAAATCAGCCGGATCACACCATATCGCCCAAACCGGTAGTAGAAATTTGAAATTGGCCCTGCCCACCCACCCTGCCCTGCCCACCCACCCACCCTGCCCTTATCCTTCCTTATACGAGCTTCATTTTTTTTCTTACTTATCTGAATCAGCTGTTTGGAGCATCTACGGAGCCTTCCTGATGATCCCCACTGCCTCTGTAGCCTCTAAAAGCACTTTAAAGAGCCATGCTGCAGCTCATTTGGTGCGCATGCGCACGCACCAAACTGGCAGCAAAACCAGTCGGATTCCACCCCTGAAACAACTCCTTTTATGTTAGCAGCTATCTGTATAAGTTTTAAGTACCTTTTGACCTATGAGAAGACCACAGAAATTTTGGATGGTGATGGTGATGTGAAGCTATTCCATACATTTTAGGGACATGATGAATGTTAAAAATCAGATGAAGTTCCAAGAAATTTAAGGCATCCATTTTACCTTACTTTATTGGTGTTGTTGTTTTTTAAAAAAATGGGAGTGAAATCAGTGGCTTTGCCACCGAGGTCTTTTGCTATATGGAGATGCCACAAGAGTTGCAAAATTGCCAGGCGCCTCGTGAAGTTTGCTTGTCATGAGTTGTCCCTTCAGCAGGAAGCAGCATTTGAAGTTGTACTGTTCATATAGCACATAAAGGCAGAATTATATTAGACACTGTTTACTGTGTAAGTCTCATACTTGGGCTATATTAAATCATAAACTGGTTTAATAATGCTTTAAGGAAATCCCCTGGCTTCAAATGCAATCACCATGCCTTGGGTGGACAAGAGGAATCAATCAAAATGTAAAAGAGCAATTGTTTTGCTTTTCTGTGCCAAGCTTCCTGATGTTTCTTTTTCTTTGTTCTTTTCGTCAGACAGATGTTCCAGAATGTCAACTGAATGATCCTAATGATCAACCTCCCCATCAAATGGAATGTTGATTCAGGGATGTTAAGTACTTCAAAAACTGCACAAAAGCAGGTATCGTCCAGGTAGAGCTGTCTTTATAGCAAAGGATCTCTGATTTAACGATGTTCACTTTGATAAATCCTTTGGACGCACAGTAGGAATGTCATGAAAGCTGTATCCCATTATTAAAGGTTAGAGATATTTAATCAGCACTTTTATCCCAGATGGAAATGAATGAAAGCAGTACTATGAATGCTAATGTCCTATCCGATTTTTATTTTTTTATTTTTTATTTTTTTACAATCCAGCCTTGGGCCAAGACAGGTAAGTCTATGTCTGCATTATGCAGGTTTTAGATTTTCTGCAGTTATGTATATATGAACTTCCCTTCTACAGTTTGCATGTCACCTCAGTATTACACTCTAAGGTTGTGATGGTGAACCTATGGCATGCGTGCCCAGGTGCCACACAGACCCATCTCTCCAGGCACACAAGCCGTCACCCCAACTCACTGACTGCGCATGCACACGTGACTCCCATGCGACTGCGCATGCTACTCCTGTGCAACTGTGTATGCATGAAACTCCTGCAAGGCTGCGTATGCTCGTGACTCCCGCACAACTGCACATGTGCATGACTCCCACATGACTGCACATGCATGTGCAACTCCTGCATAACTGTGCATGGTGCTTGTGCAAAAGATGCATGTGACTTGTGCATGCACAAAAGATGTGCAAGAATTGCACATGCACTCACATTCGCTACTTGGTGCTGAAAAGATTTGCCACCACTGCTTTAAGGCAATCATTGTACAAAATATAGCTGTAACAATGAGAAATCTGACAGTATATATGCATAATAAATATTTAGCTAAATTTAAACAAGAATTTCTAGGTATACAGCAAGGAAATCAGGACATTTAAGAGTATGTTACTAAAGTTATACTAAAATACTATAATCGGTTGAGGGGAAAAGTTACTTACTAAAAATATTTAGTTACTGTTTTTCTTCCTTTGTTATTTATTTATTACATTATATTATTTAATAAAAATATTGTGGAGGTTTCAGCACAAAGCTCAAAAATTTATACTGTTTGTATAGTTAAAAACAACTCAGTGTTCTGTATTTGGTGTGGTTTATCTTTTATTACTGTTATATTGAATAGTAACTGTGTAACTTCAACAAATTTCTGTATAATTGTACAAGTGTATCACTTCAATAATTTTTCTTATCCACTTATTGATATCATCTCTTTGAAATTATCTTTGCGTTTTAAGAGACTACTTGAGTTTTGGAGCTTGGTAACCTTAGGTTCTGTGTGTGTGTGTGTGTGTGTGTGTATCTTGTGCCGTGATCTACAAATTACCCAGGAGATCACAGCACAAGATCCAGGATATCATCACAACAAAACTCATAAGGCCATCACACAGCCCATTATGCCAACATCAACTCCATCAACCAATCAAGGAGCAGCAGCGCAGCCAAGCAGCCCAGCATACCAAGGCCCCCACCAGTATTTATAGAGACGGCAGCTCCAATCACACACTGCTCCCACTGGCACAAAGCAGAAAGCATCAGACTGAGGATGGGAAAAGATCCGAACACACCTAGACCTGCACACACACACCCACACACCCTCACTCACTCACTCACTCACACACACACACATCAATCAGCAGTTTTGATAACCTACTTTTAACATATTTGCTATTGTTATTTGGTTTTCCCTTCCGGATCACTTTTTTAACCTTGTATGGATGGATTAGGGTATTATATGGATTAGGATAGGCATGTCAAATTCGGACATCACACCACTCTACCTCCACAAGGGCAAAAAACATCCCAATATGTTACAATATGCAAACAGGTTTGACACCCCTGGATTAGGAGATCAAAATAAACACATTCTGCTTTATTTATTTATTTTTAATTAAGCACCATATTTTGAGCTGACAAATTCCCAGCCTTGATTGTTGTTTTTTGGGTGGTTTACCATATTTCAACATGGTATTCCATCTTCTAGCCTTCTGACCTAACAACCAGAGTGCTGATCTAATTTTATCTTCTAGCGCTAGAGATTGCTATAAATATTTCCCAAAGCCCTTTGGGTGTTCATTACTGTACTGTAAATTATTTCCAGCTTTGTTTGATCTTCTTTGAGCTGGTTCTTATCTGTCCATTGGCATTCTTAGTTATATCAATTTGAGGTCAGAGTTTTTTTGGAACACTTACCTTGTTTTTCCATGCATGTTTCCATCTTCACTGTTGTTAGATGTTGTTCTAGTACTGCTTTGATCTAGCCATGTCATCAACCACCATTATTACTCCAAAAGATCCTCAGCACTTCCTCAGTAGCATATTGAGTATCACCCAACCTGTGAGGCCCATCACCCAGCACTATATATATTTCCTGTTCACATACTGTAGTTTTCTTGGGTTAACAGCAAAGGACTAACCTTGAGGAATAGGAAGAAGATATATAGCACCAAGATAATGGTCAATAAAAGAAATCTGACTCCAGAGTAGAAATATAATTTTGAGAAAGCACCTCTGAGATGATCCACCCTAATTCTCATGAAGGTAAATGGAGGAGGGGAGGGAGCAAGCATATTCAGATTTGCAAGTCTGACAGCCCTCCAAGCAAAGATGGACCAACTTGAAAACCAAAGACATTCAAGCTAATTCTACTATTTTTACAGGATTATAGTAATAATATCTTGTTCTTCCTCCTATTTCTTAAGATTATTCCTTTTTCTCATTACCGTGGTGCAAATACTAGACTGATTTACCGTTGCCTTTTCCTGCTCAGTAAAAATTTATGACTTTGCCAATTCATCTACCTCCTCTTCCTATATGACACCTGCTGCTCACTACAGGTGTCATGACTAAAATGATTGCATGTGTGGATTTTATATTTTTCTTTTATTTTACAAGTATTATGGTAGATCTTTTAGTCTTGGCCCAATTGTAAGATGGAACATTGGGGAGTTAAAGTTAGATAGTAGCTAACTCGGGAACTTTTATCTTTTCACATTCTTTCTCACCAAAAGCAAGGACACTTTTGCTCGCACCTGATGGGTGGCATGGGAAGATGAACTTTGGATGCCACCCGGAGTGGATTGGAGCAGAGGGTTGCATGTGATGGATTGGGGGAAGGAATTTTCACTTTAGGTGGGTGGAGAAAACAGGGCTTTTCAGATTCAGGTTTCCTCCAGATGTACCAATACAATGTCTTCAATAAAATCTCATTCTAAGGACTTTCGTTTTGTTGGAGTTTTGATTAAATTGCAGATGCTGTGTGGACAACAGGAACATACTTGCTTTAGCTGGGCAGCTGGAATGACCTTCATGTCTGGGTGATCCTGCTTCCATTCTTGGCAGATAATCCAGGTGTTCTTCTCTTGTTCACATATCAACAAATTAATGGCAAGTTTCTTAAACAAAAATCAAACAAAGTAATCCCACCCAAAAAATCATATATCTTAAATATCTTACGTGTTAACTGAAAACCTCACATATTGTTTAAAAAGAGTTGGCCAAGAACTTCATTATGTTGTTACTAAAATGGGTATCTGCTTATCTAATTGTTGTCCCATTTTATTTATTTATTTTGCAATTGTGCAATTACAACTCTGGATGTTGCACATCAATTCAACTAAAGAAAAACAATGAAAATCAATATCTGTACATTTGTTAAAATGTATTAAAATATCATTACAATTTAAATATATGGATAACAGATACTCTCTCTGGTGTTAATTTTTTCTCTCTTTTGCTCTGTGCTATTTCCCTCCCTCCCTCCCTTCCAAACTTTTATATTTCCTTGTTAATAATATTTTTATTAAAGGAGGCTTTTAATGAGAAGAACCCTAACAAATACCAAAGGAGGCACCCATGTTCCATGTATTATCTTATTTATTGTAAATTGTTTCTCTCTTGCTGTTCTATGCTTATTCAACTAGCCTTTGCCTTATTTCCATATTTTTAGGACTACAAAAATGTTCATTAGAAACAACCCTTCCATTTTGGTAAAAGGATCACCAAAATCACTCAGTATTACATCAACACAAAACATGTTGATCTACCAAGGTCACCACCCAGCCAGCTTCCATAATTAAGTTAGGATTAGAACTCATGGTCTCCTGGTTTCTAACTTTACCTACTAGACCAAACTGGCTTTCTATAGCATGTAACTTCCCCTCAACTTATTCATAAGTAAGCATGTGATTCCCTAGTCCAGATCAGAGTCACCATATATTTGGGCATGTTTAAATCTTCCCATAGTTCTTTATCTTTCAACATCCACTTGTACCCAAGACTTTTGTCGAACAAAGCCCCCATTTTCATCAAACCAATGATGCAAAAACAGTTTATTTGAATTTGTTTATGTGGAAAGCAGTGAGAGTTGGTTTCATAGAGTAATGTTTACTTGACCAATTTCCATATATGTACATGCAAACATTTTGGCTTCCTATATCTGTAGGAAGTAAAAGATTCTGAAGGACATGAAACTTATTATTAAGTATACTACTAAAGTTTAAAAGTTTACATCACTATTGGCAATTAATGTGGTTTCAAAGCTCCTTACTATCAATGCCACAAACTTATTACAATCAAAACCAGATGCAAGATCTCTTCTGGACTTTCAACTGCCAAACTATTTAAACATCCCAGTTTTACAGTGTTATTACTTGCAAAAAAAGTGATATCAGTTGAGGCTAGCCTTTAATTTAATGCTGAAAGAGTTCATGTTTCCTGCCAAGATTTTACCCTGGAAAATGTAAGTGGAACGTGGACGCACAATTTGGTGTAGAGTACATGATAGAATTTTTGAAGAGCTGTTCTTTGTCAACAAAAAAGTAAAAGCAACACTGGAAAATAGGAATTTCATGTCTCAAGCAATGACTTATAATTTCAGTCCCTCTCATTTATTAAATGAATTACATATTCCTGGCCTTGTTAGCAGGAGTTGCAAGATAGATATTCAGGCTTCAAATATATATGTTTTTATAAAATTTCAGAAAGTAATCTCTCTCTATTTACAATAGGGGCAGCGTCCCTTCCTCTCAGAGTAGGAATGTCCAACTTTGGCAATTATAAGATCTGTGGACTTCATGTTGGCTGTGGAATTCTGGGAGTGGAAGTCCACAAGTCTTAAAGCTGCCAAAGTTGGACACCCACCATGTTAGAGCAAAGACAATGGTGCCCAAGTAAAGGGAACCTGAACTTTCCAAACTTTCTATAATATTATACATTATATTTCAACAATCTTAGGGAGATATCTGATGGGACCCTACAAATATAAATTCTCAGGGCGTTCAGAAATTTTCAAAATTTATTTAATTATCTATCTGTTCAGTAGATTTAGGAATACAGCACAAAACCTCAAACAATGTGATTCTGGGCAACATACAGCAAAAAATAGCAATAAACAAAAATAAATAACTACAAACATTAAGAAACCCTAACCAATGTATAAATATGGTATAGAAATAGCAATAGCAATAGCATTTTGACTTATATACTACTTCATCGTGCTTTACAGCCATCTCTAAGCAGTTGACTGTTTACAGTTTAGTCAGCATATTGCCCAACAATCTGGGTCCTCATTTATATTATTAACTTATTTGAAGAATAGCCATGAAGAGCTGTGATGGTACAGTGGTTAGAATACAGTATTGCAGGCTAATTCTGCCAACTGCCACCAGTTCGATCCTGACCAGCTCAAGGTTAACTCAGCCTTCTATCCTTCTGAAGTTGGTAATATGAGGACCCAGTTTGTTGGGGGCAATATGCTGACTCTGTTAATTGCTTAAAGAGGGCTGTAAAGCATTATGAAGCAGTGTATATGTCTAAGTGCTATTGCTATTTCTACTGCTATTAAGTTTCTCATTTAACTGTATGAGATGCCAAGCATTTTGCAGGCTACTCCTCCATCATTTCATTCTTGAATAGCAATAGCAATTATATACTGCTTCACAGTGCTTTACAGTCTTCTCTAAGTGGTTTATAGAGTCAGCATATTACCCCCAACAATCTGTGTCCTCATTTTACTGACTTCAAAAAGGAAGGAAGCCCGAGTCAACCTTGAGCTACTCAGAATCAAACTCCTGGAGTGAACAGTGAGTTATCCCATTGCACCACCATGGCTTACACTATTCCAATGAGGGAGAAAAATACATGCAGCTTAAGAAACTACTGTGGGTGCACAGGAACTTTTCTTTGAGCTAAGAATGAGAAGAAATGGAAAATGGGTATAAACATTAGAAGGTATACCAGCAAGAAACCAAGAAATGCAGGAAGAAAGTTAGAAAGCATAAACAAAAAAGGAGACAGACGCTTGCAAAGGAAAAGAAGATTATTGGTTGTGTCAGTAATAAATGAAAGAAAAAGAAAGGGACAAGTCGACTAATAGAATATTAAGAAGTTATGGAAAGAAAGCAGAGTTCTTATCTTCAAAAAGTATAAAAAAGAAGACCCAGATAACTACAGACTTTCCATGGGCTGGACAAAACCTAGGAACAAGTTATTAAGCAGTCATTTTATGAGAACTGAGAAAAGAATACATTGCTTAGTACAGGGGTGTCAAACTTAAGGCCTACAAGCTGGATCCGGCCCATGGGGTGCTTAGATGTGGCCCACAGAGCCAGCCTAGAAATAGCAAAGAACTGGCCCGTAGTGCCTCTAGCAGCCAAAATGGAGTGCTCCGGGAGGCTGTCCTTGACTCAGGTTATAAAATGGAGGAAATGTAAAATATTTTACTTTTCAGGCTTGCAGGATTCTGCTACTATAGCCTATGTAACTAACTAATGTAACTAATAACTTATAGTTCTAGTCTTCCTATGGAGTCAGTCAGTCTCTCTCTCTCTCTCTCTTATAAGGTGATCAAGTAAGTATTTAAAAAACAAAATCACAGAAATGTATGCCTCTATTTTTATAAGTGTATAAAACCATGTGTGTGGAGGTGTGTCATGCCCACCATGGCCACACACTCCCGAGGTCAAAAGCAACCCTGACGCAGCCCTCAATGAAATTGAGTTTGACACCACTGGCTTAGTAGGAACAATCATTGGGTTTATGTATAATTTTTCTATCTTCTGTTCAGTTGTGTCTGATTCTAGAGACTGCTGGATCAATCCTTGCAATTTCATTGGCAAGAGCTTCAGAAGTGGTTCACCACTGTCTTCTTTTTAGGGCTGAGAGAAAGTGACTGCCCTAAGGTCACCCAGATGGCTTTGCATCTAAAGCAGGACTAGAACTCAGGCCCAGTTCATTAACCCCAGCACAAAACTAGCTCTTTTATGAAGAATAAATCCACCTGACCTCTTTGTCTGATAGAATGACTAGTTTAGTTGGCTATGGGAATGTGGGAGACACAGCATACCTTGACTTCAGTAAAGATTTGACAGTCTCCTATGTGGTTCTAGAAGAACTGAGTAAGTATGTAAATGCAACGTGCAATTATGTACATACCTATGGAGTGTGTGTGTGTATGTATGTATATGGAAGAAGGAGTCAGTGATAACTGAAGGAAGAAGAAGAAGGTCTTAGCCAAAGCAAGATGTAAGGTAAATGAAGCAAGAAGCAACAATAGAAACAAGAGGTTGCACATTTGAACTAGAAAAACATACAATAAAATAATTAAAATTAAATATTGTAGATAAACTAGGTATTTGCAAGATGAGCAATGTTTTATATAGTATAGAAAAAGTGTAAAAAGTTCATTTGATGACTATTTGAAGTTACAACAGCACTAAAAAAGTGACATGGCAGTTTTAACACTTAAACTGTTGCAGAATCCCCTGATCACATGATCAAAATTTAGATACTTGGCAACAGACACACATTTATGAGGACTGCAGTATCCCGGGTTCATGTGATCATAGTTTGCCACCAGCTGATAAACAAAGTCAATGAGGAAACCAGAATTACTTAACCATGTTATTAACTTAACATCTGCAGTGATTAACTTAACTACTATGGCAAGAAAGGACATAAAATGGGCCAAAACTGTCTTGCTTAGCAACAGAAATGTTGGTCTCAAGTACTTCAAGGACTACCTGTATTCCTAAGGTAAACAAATATTATTTACATTTGGGGGAAATGTAAAATGGACAGAAACACATAATATATTTGGCTGAAGTTGGGATTTTTTAAATTTTTGTATGGGTGTAGGAGGTTGTATTCGCATTTATTTGGTAATTTAATTTCTCCCATTTATTCTAGAACTTATACTTTTGTTGTGCCTCTTCAGGTTTTTGTCAATTGTACCATCAAATTTTGGCAATATGGCAAACAAGACTGCAGGAGATTATAAAAATGAAGTCTAGAAGCTAGTGGTTGTGACCATTATGAAAAGAGAGGCTTCTGTATTTGTGGGGGAAGAGAAACTTAATTTGCTTTTTCATGATAATATAAATTATTCAGTAAATTTTGCATTGTAGAATCACATGGCTCTGTATCAATTAACTTGTGTTGGGCAAAATAACCAACAGCTAGAGATGGTATGTTTTTTTATTCTAATATCTGAAATAATTTAGTACATTTGAAATGCTTCTCAACATTCTATATTATGTTTACATTTTTCATATTTATTTTAAAGTTTTATGAAGACAATGCTACACATTATCCAAACCACAATAATGTGGTGTGTGTAGAGGAGCAATAAGATATTGAATGTTTACTAAAGATATCTGTATTTTAAGAAGATTAATATCTATCTTCTATAGGTCCACTTATATGTATATTGTTGTTTGATATCTAAATTTTCAATATGCAGACTCTTTTTGGAGAATAAATTGCCCTTTGATACCACAAACTGCTCCTGGATGTTCCTAGGAGGTGTGAAGGAAGTGTCTACTTTAGCTGAATCTGATTGGATTTATTAAGATATCCTTAGCACAGCAACAGGTTCTTCAAAGGAAGAAATCTCTATTGCAGACCTCCCATGATTCTTTTCTGCATAAATAGGTTGTGGCTCTTGTTCTGTACCCATATATGGTGTGCTGGGAGACAGCATACCATATATGGTATGCTTGGAGACAAGCAGTTTGTCAA
>JAEANM010008370.1:0-17060 GCA_017656035.1 Myanophis thanlyinensis | reverse complement strand
TTAAATTAAATTAAATTAAAATAAAAATCTGCAGTGAAAATGGCAACCAGCAAAGCTTGTATATGTTCATCTCGCAGATATTTATTTAATTTATATGTAGCCCATCTCATTACTGTGTGATTCTGGAAGATATGGAAGAAAAGGAAAAAATTCAGATATTGCCCTGCATTGTCATAGCAACAAACAGTCCTGGGATCCCGATCAAAAAAGGTTAAAACAGTTTTTCATTTATAAATAACAAAACTTTGATATTAATTTCTTTGACTTTTGCAGCAATGGTATTTTAATATGTTTTCTTAAAATTTAGCATGCTAGAAATGAAAGAGGCAGGAGGGCAATATGTCCACAGAAAAGAAAATATCTTTATCTTATCAAAATAAAAATGGCTATTACTACCAACCCCAAACTGTTTCCCAGAATAATTTATACCAATATCTGATTATGCAGACAAGAACTATGCTAATGTCACATGTTCACTCATACAATCTATATCACATGAGCATCTCTCCATGTTGTGATTTACCTATCTGGAAATGTGAATGGCTCATAATTTTGCAAGGGATTTTTAATATATGAAGCACAGAATTTCTACGACTTCTTACATGGCATTAGGCTTGGTTTAATAGTGTGTGTGTGTGTGTTCGTAGATTTTCACGGGTACAGGTATGCAGGTCTGAGTGTGTTCGGGTCTTTTCCTGTGTAGGATTGAGAGTATCTTCGCAACGTTTCGCGACTCAGGCTGGTGCTTTCTGCTTCAAGCCAGGGCAAGAAGTGTGTGACCGGAGCTGCTGTGTCTCTATAAATACTGGTGGGAGGGCGTGGTGTGCTGGGCTGCTTGGCTGCGCTGCTGCCCCTTGATTGGTTGATGGAGTTAATGTTGGTATAATGGGCTGTGTGATGGCCTTGTGAGTTTTGTTCTGATGATATCCTGGATCTTGTGCTGTGATCTCCTGGATCGTTTGTTTTGTAATGATCTTTTTCCATTAGCCTCCCGTCTTTTAATGGCTTGAGTAATTGGTTGTGTGATAGCCTTGCGAGTTCTTTTGTTGTGGTGTCCTGGGTCCTGCTTTGTAATCTCCTGGGTCGTTTATATTTTGATCTCTTTTCCATTAGCAATATACATACACATACACATACACATATACATATACATACATACATACACATGCACACACACGTGTGTGTGTAGCCACACACTCCCAGCGCAATTTGTCTTCTTCTAAGAGAAGTTATTTAGCCTCATATGTAGTATGAGAAGTACCATAGGGCTCACCTTCAGAGTAGTTGCACGCCTGAGATAGAGCCTGACAATGAGACAAGAGAGCAATTCGGGACACAGTTACACCCATCACGCTCCCTTCCTTGCTGGTCTTATACTGAAAAAAAGAATATTAACATCGTTAATTAAACTTCCTCTGTCAGGAATCACTACAGTTATATTTCCATCATGATTCATAAAGATGCAGTCAGTAGGCCTTTCTCTCTTTTCATGACCATGCTTGTCTACCTACATAAGCATTCAATGTTGATCGCAAGGCAAAAAATGTAAGCCTGGGTTTTCTTCCCTTACGTCCTTTTCATTCTAAATAAATGTGGGAAATTTGTGAGCTAGGTTTCTGCAATTCTTAGCACAGAAAAGATCTATCAGATTAAAAAAAAATAGGCAGAGGGAATCTGCTATAAAAGTAGAATGTTTACTTACACTGTAAAGTTAGCTACTAGTTCATCAAAAGATACATTCTCCATAAAGCCAAAATCAGATAAGGCACACCAAAATGCTGCTATACTGGAAAGTTATGCAAGCAATTCTTGATTTTAAACATGCTAAATACTGAGGTGGTGTTCAATAATTTTGCCTCCTTGTTCCAGATGAAGCATGTTTTCAATTTTTAATTATTTGTGTCACATTTGTTAATTCCCTCCAAGACATTAAGATTATGAGATTGTGAATAAAATCTAAATTAATCTTAAAGCACACATTTTCAAGAAAAAGAGAACATACTTGCTGCATAAAATATTTGCAGTGATCTAATAAACATATTTTATTTTGTCAAATCCCATTTACCTACATACCTCAATATAAGCTGGCTCAGTCCCGGCATTTGAAATGTTGGGCTGCCAATCCTTTGGTGTTTTGGAGAGGTACTTGGAATCTGTAACCACCCACTTGAGTCTTGGCCAACCTAGAACCAAAAAAGAGATTCAAACTTTTAGGTCACAAGCTGTTAGGGATGCACTTACAATGCAAAATCATGGGGATTTGGCTCATTGAGAGCAGCTTGCTACCCCAAATTCAGTTCTCCTGTTTTCTTAGTGTCAGGTGTCTAATCCTCATGAAAAGTTAATTTAAAAGAAAATAGTTGATAACAATACATAGACCAAGTACAGATTACTATGAACCACAAAATGAATGATCAAATTAGGGCTACCTCAGAAGACAGACAGATTTCTCAGATTTCTCTTCGCGCAGAAATAATTGTGGTAATGAAAATCTTTTTTTTTTTACTATTTTTCCATAATTGTATAGGATAAAATTGTTATGCACCAGCTGTTTACAAATATGTGAAACTGAGAAAAAAAAAAAGCAGACCATATTATTTTAATAGCATGAAGTGATACGCAATGTGTAAGGCTATTTAGAGCTTCACTATTCTGTGTTCAAAGTTATGGAGCAACAAGACAATGTGTTTCCAGTTCATTCCCATTAGGAAAGATATTGTGGTTGGTGAGCTAAACAGCAAGAATATAGATAGTTTTAATTTTTGAGGCCTAACAATCTAATGATTCCTCTGCTAGAAGAATGGCAGATGCTACAGTAGTGGCCAAAATTGTGGAAACCTTTTGGAAAAAGTGTATTTTTGAGGTTTGATGGCTAATAACACTACTTTTTTTTCTGGAGTAGTACCATAAAATTATATAGCAATGGAAACATAATTTAATCAAGAATGTAATACAACAAAGTTTGTTCAATTATCAGTTAACAGAAGCAATCATTCAATCTTGGTTTCACATTATAACAGCTGCAGAACTAAAAGACTTGTTCACTCCATGGGAAGATGTTATAAGGCCATAATTCAAGCTAAAGGTTACCCAACTACGTATTAATTGACATGGTGATAATTTTTGTATATCTCATTTTTTCTATGGTGATTAATTTTTATATATCTCATTTTCTCTATGGTGATAATTTTTGTATATCTCATTTTTTTCTGTTTCACTTTTTTCTTTATAACTGCTGTTCTAATAGCAAATCCTTCATAAAAGTTATTGCATTACATTCTTGATTAAATTATCTTTCCATTGATATGTAATTTTATAGTATTACTCCACCCAGAAAGTGGTGTTATTAGCCATCAAACCTCAAAAATACACTTTTCCCCAAAAATTTCCACAATTTTGACCACTACTGTATATATTGCTGATAGTTAGATTCATAACTGCTTATATCAAGTAGACTTACAATTATCTATATTTAGGTCAATTACATTATTTATTCTATAACTGGTGGAGAAGTAGAGGTAGGCAACCATTTTCATTACTTTAAAAAAATTAAAAAGCATTTTAAATATTACAAACCTTTGAATTGCACAATTTCTCCATTTTGTGTTTTGGGGAGTCCCTTCAGGCAAACTTCAGTGGTGAGGGCCAAAGCAATGCCACAACTACCCAGTAGAAAGCCAATTTGCTGGCCACCAGCATCCTGAAGAAAAGGAAGGGAACAACTATGATTTGCAGACTAGTAACCAGTGTCACTTTTAACCACACAAAACCTATATATTAGTAAAGCATTAGTAAATGTATAGTAACATTGTGATAAAGCTGAGCAAATACACATATCCAGATTGTGCTTTGAGAATAATATCCATCGTAGAAAAATATAAACATTGCCCAAAGTTTGACCCTTTAGTAAACGCATCTTGTAATCCGAATTGCAATCTCTTTAATAAGAAAAAAAGTTTTAATAAAAGTTGATTTTCAGACTACTGTTCAAATTAAATAAATTTGTACTTTTGGCATAACATAGCTATGGAATAGTCTACTTTTTCAACAGTTCAATCTTAATTTCATTAAAACTGAAATGTGTAAAAATGTCAAACTTTGAACAAGCATAATAATGTTGAAAAAACACAATAACAGAGCTTTTCAGTGACTGAAGGATTTATCCTTCCCTTATGTGACTGTGCTACAAAATTCAATGGAATGCAGAATAGACAATAGTGTCCCCTCTATTTTATTTTTAAAAAGTGCTCAATTCTGAAATTCTTCTCCTAATTCACATTATATCTGCATGCACAATGAGCAAAAGAGAAAGATACCATGGTAATGTGAGTGTGTCTATATAATAGCTGTGAAGTGGAGGACCACTTGAACATCTCTTTGCAAGTCTGGGAACCTAGCAAAGGAGCAACTGGTGGAAACCTCAAGAATATAAGTGCATCTAAGAGCAACAACTTGTTTGTTTCTTATTTACACTCATGGCTTTTGACTCCTCTGTGATCAGTCATTATTACCTTTCGGGTTAGAGGCACCTCTATCGGCACTGGGAGGACTTCAGCTAGCAAACAACCATAGAATGCCACCATGAACATGACAGGGTCATTGTTAGGATAAACAAGCGCCACCTGGGATTCACAAAAATACTTTTGTTGGTGAAAGAAGACAAAACAACATAGGTTTTTGATCATTACTTTTAACAGGTGAAAGTGGATATTTTAATTGAACAAAGTACATGAGTAGCTTTCATAAGGTTATTCACAAAAAAAAAATAAAAAGTTCTACCACTTATAATAGATTGGTTATGCAGAGAGTGCTTTGCTAACAACCACTCGTACGTACAGTAACTTACGTTTTTCGTATTTGTGACCACTGCAGCATCCTCATGGTCACATGATAAAAATTCAGACATTGGGCAACGGTCTGAATTTGATGGCTGCAATGCCCCAAGATCACGTGATCATCTTTTGTGACCTTCTGACAATGGGAAAGTCAGATTCACTCAATAACCGTGTTACTAATTTAAAACTGCAGTCATTCTCTTCACAATTGTGGCAAGAATGGTTGTAAATGGCATAAAACTCACTTAACAACTCTCTTGCTTAGCAACAAAAATTTTGAGCTCAATTGTGGTTTTTAAGGTGAGAAGTACCTGTACTTACAACTGGTCCTGGCCAACCCAGCACCTCCCCCACTGTCAGATTACTGGCACTAAGCAATGCAGATCACGTTTTACAACTGCATCACTTAGCAATGAAAATTGTACTCCCGATTACTGTTAAGTGAGAACTAGCTGTACACCTGACTGATCACTCGTTTATCATAACAAGTGTGAGGTAAAGCATCTTACCCTGTCTCCGGGTTTCAGTACAGGCTCGTTTTTGGTGCCCAGCTTGTTCAATAGTGTATATGCCAACTTAAGGCTTCTGCTCCACAGCTTGCCTGGAATAAAGAGAAAAAGCAATCAACACATTCATGGCATTAGCTAACAGCATTATATACATGCATAATATTTATTATTTATCAAAGAAGTACATTCATATTGCAACCATGGTATCTGACGTGGTTTGCAGAATGAAGAGGGAAAAGATCCCCAAAATGTAAATTCAGCAGCTAAATAAACACTAAACCTGATAAATGCATGAAACAACAAGATCTTCATATGATGTCTTAGGCACCATGAAAAAGAGCACCCACAGATGGTTCAGGGTTAGACCACTGAAAAGGCTATGTGACTTTAACTGCCATTCACTTTGGCTCAAAAGGATAAGTACCTCAGATGACAATCTTCATGAAACATATTGAGCTGTCCTGTGAATAATATTGGGGCTGACAGCCAAGAGAGGCAAGAACATATCCTATACCAGTGGTGGCAAACCTTTTACTTACTGAGTGTTGAAAAGTACATGCTATGCATGTGCCATCTGCACTTGTGAGGCTCCTCCACATGCACTGCATATGCAACCGCACCATATGTGCATGCATGCAGCTTTTGCATGTGCAATGCACACGTGCTGCACACAGGCACTCAGACACACATGAGCAATTGCATGTGCATGCACAGGAGAGCTCTGAAGACCAGCTGGATTTCTTGATGCAATCGCGCGCATGCACAGTGGAGGCACAAAGACCAGCTGGGTCTCTGCAATCATGCATGCGTGCATGCACAATCGCAGGTAAGTTGGCCAACAGCTTGTGTGCGCAACAAGATGGCTCTGCATGCCACCTGTAGCACCCGTGCCATAGGTTTGCTATCACAGTCCTATACAAAGGCACTAACTCTGAGCAACCAAACACATGTAAGGTGCTTCTTTTCTTAGCACTGCATTCTTCGCTGTAATGCCAGCCAGAGAGTAATAGCTGCTGACCATCCTGAATAAGGCTTTACTTGCTATGGAGCAGAAAGCAGCCAATAGAAATGTTGTATACCCAATGATACACCAACATACATGTTTTTGCTATATCCCAAATAAAATCCAAACCTGTCACAATTTAAATCTACCAAACAGATTAGTCACAGTGCTCTCATTATTTTGGATTCATATGATGTTTTAGGCACCATGAAAAGGAGTACCCTTTTCTTTTAATGTATCCAATCTGTACTGCTTTGCTCACTACTTGGTGAAACATAATATGCAATTTATGCTATGGTTAGTATAGATGTAACTATATACTATAACTATATATAATCTACATATGCCGTATAATAGGAGAATCACTCAATTTCATTGAGGACCGCATCAGGGTTGGGTTGACCTCAGGAGGCCAGGGCGGGCATGGCCAGCTCGATGTCACTTGTGTTGGGGGCACCTGTGGTGGCTCAAGTGCTCTGCCAGCGAAAATGAGCTCCCAAGCTCTGTTTTTGGTTGTGACAGCCCACAACCCTCCCGAGCTCCATTTTCATTGGTAGAGGCACCATAGGCCAGTCCTTCACTGTTTCCAGGTCAGCCCCATGGGCCAGAGCTAAGCACCCTGTGGGCCGAATCTGGCCCTCGGGCCTTGAGTTTGACACCCTCCTGTATACTTTTGTCTAATGTCCATGCAGATTAATGCAGATTAGTAAAACACTACTCCATCAACAAACTGCTGATGCATCAAGCAAAGCAGATAAACTCAAAGAGATATGTACGGCAAAACATGAAGACCATCACGCTAATGAAACTCACCATACGTCAATGTGTAGACAGGTTTCCCAGAAACATCCAGGGCTGTCAAACAAGGACACTTGGCCTGTGTTGTTCCCCAACGTTGCAGAGCTGCTTCTAAAGCAGGAGGCCAATTGCAAACTACACCCAAGGGTTCTCCCTTCACAGGTGTCATCTGACGTCCCTCAGGCCTGGGCTGATTAGGATCTGGCTGTGGAACTACAAAGAAAACATCATCCAATCAAATGTTCAAACCATTCACAAAATGGAACAATGTTCTAAAAATGCTAACAAACTCTACATCTCCCCCTATTAGTGATGCAAAGGATTCCCCACTCTTCCCCTCCAGTGGTTCTAATAATTAGGGTTTCAAAACTATTGTTAAAGGTCAAAGCAATTTGAATATATTTGTTGCTAAGGAAAAATGTCTCATAATAGGAGATAGGAAATGTATGTGCTTTCAAACCTAGAAAACCATATTGTTAATTCAACTGCATTTGGTAGAAACCTACTATTACTGTTGCTGCTACTGTATAATTATATTGCATAGCGTGAACCACATACTAGATGCAATATAAATACCAAGGTTAAAATTCATATCCAGAAAATTTTCACTCTGAATCAGACCGATCAGAAAATAGGGCTTCAGTTAAAAAAATATACCAAAGATAGACGAGGGCAAGAAAAATGGGGACAAACTGTCTGGTGTTTAGAGAAGCAAAGAAGGTTGTAATTTTTAGAAATAAAGAGAAACTATTCCTTATATAGAGCAACAGGGCAGAAAATTATGAAGCGGGAGTAGATGACGGAATAAGGAACAAAGACATAACTATATTAATAAAAAAGCAAGAGGAGACAAAATGTGTTTTATTAAAATTCCCCCCAAAAATGTATCAGGTGATTTTAATTCAAGGAATTTGACCTTCAAAGAATATTATATTCTACCTGAATATTTTTATAGGACAATATTACATCTAATGAAGGCATACCTTCTACTAAACACCCTTTTAAATAAACTTGACATTGAAATCAACAGCTTCATATTCCATGTGCCCCTAGGCACTTAGTGGTTCTTCTGTTGATCTGAGATGGTTCTCTCATAAATGTTTCTCAACACTTGGCCAAGGAAAATTTTTTAAATTAATGGACTTTAAGATTTAAAGTAAACAGGCAAAAGTGAGAAAAAGGAGATTAAGATGCACTGGCATATAATAGTCACAATATATAGTCCACAGAAAGATACCCCATCCATATACCTTCCACAATTTCCTCGAAATCATCCACAAAGAATTCCTTCAGAGGGGGCCGTTTAGGTCGCTTCAGAGTATTGAGTAGCTGTTGTATTTTTGTGGAGACTCTGCTATTTACAGGGACACCTACAGTATAGGAAATGAGTTCAGTTTACCAGAAATACATCCAATATGAGCAAACATAGACCTATAATATGTGGGCTATAAAAATCTGGCTGACCACTTGACAAAAGAACTCCAATGTTGTGGTCATCCAGATTTTTGAAAGCTTAGAAATAGGAGCCACTTTAAAAAACGGGTAATTGTAATTTTAGAGAAATTAGAACTCATAAACTTAAACCGATGTATAAAGATATCTTATATTTGCGATGAAGTCCAAATGTAGAATAAACTGAATAATTCAGAATTTTTTCCCCATATACTTATTTTTCTGCTTTTCAAATCTACCAATAATATTGGCATCACACAGGATATATAGGTTCATTGTGTCCTACGATGGATGTTATCATAAGATACCTTCTGTTTCTGCTAGGGCTACAAAACATGGTATTTATCAATATTTTTCATACCTCAATTCCTGGCTGATTAGAAATGTTTGGCGGAATGGATACAGCCGCATTCAAGGCTATTTTGTTAATACTGCCTTTGGACATGGCCACCAGAGGGGGCAAGGACAACTGGAGACTTATTAAAAGCTAGACAATTATCTTCAAAGGCTTTTACAATACTCCAAAATTCATTGCACAGCACAATTCTGCTATTCATTAAAGAACCCTCATTCCTTTTCAGGATTCTGCATGAATGTGTGAGAAAAAAGGGCCTCTGCTTTAACAGTCATACTACCTTTAATAAGCAGGTTCCTTAAAGCAGCAGAATATTTTTTCAGGCTTCAGTGAAAGACATGAAGAAACTTGGGCTGCTTCAGTGAATAGCAGGCAGATGTGCTCATGGTCTGAAGCATTTCTGCTAAATCATTTCCAAAGCATGAACAGCCTATCACATAAATACAGGCAGTTCTTGCTTAACACTCATTTTGTTCAGCAACCGTTCAAAGGTACAGCGGTACTGAACGATTGGCACGTACATCCAGGTCCCAAAATGTATCCAATTTTTGTAAGTTGTCATAAACGGAATGTTTCACAATCTTTACGAAACATTGTGAGGAGGAGAAGAGTGCACATAGCATCAGGAAAAAAGCATGGCATGGCCAGCAGCTGCTTTGCATCGGCCCAGGCCGGCCCAGGCCTGCCTTGTCAGTAATGGGAGACAATGAAGGTCAGCTGAGCGCAACCCCCAGTGGAGTACAGGTTGGAGGGGCGGCTGGGGTTTTGCATTGTGGCCCCTTGGTGGCCAAGATGCAGCAGGAGGTTTGAGGTGGCACTTCTCAATAGTGATGGTGGGTGGGCTAAAGTAGAGGCCCAACTGTTGAAAGCCTTGGGCCTCTCTTCTTCAGCCCCAGTGTAAACTCTGCAGAGGGGGTGTCATTGTGCAGGACATTCAAAAGGGCAGAGATGGGGGGGCACAAATATAAGTTGGTAGAAAGAGAAAGCAGGCCTTTATTGAGGCTTGGGGCTGGGAGGGTCCAAGCCAGGAATGGTTAGGATCCATTTGGGTTTTTACCTAATGATTGGCAAGATTTGATTAATGATGGCAATAGGGACGGCTAGGATAAGCATTTCACTGCATATCGTACCCATGTATGATTGTGTATGTGACCAATAAAATTTGGATTTGGATTTGGATTTCTATCTCTGAACAATGTGGTCATATAACACACTGCTTAGTGACAGAAATTCTGGGTCCCAATTACCATTATTAACCAAAGATTGCTTGTAGCAAAAGTCTCACAGCTACAATAGTTTAGGGTTCCTCCCACCCACCCCCAATCTTTGAGTAGGCAAACTCCACCAGAACAGGCGTTTTATATATAACGTAGGACACTTAACAATTATACGTTGTTTTTTTAACATGAAAAGGAGTTGCTCTGAAAAGTGGGACAAAATCACTTCTCTAGAGATGGAACTAGCTCAATAAATGAGCAGTATCAAAACCTCTTTTTAAAGAACCAAACATGACTGTAGGAGTAAAACATATAAAGCAGCTGCTTTGCCTTTGTATTTTTGACCTCAAAATGAGCAATCCAAATTTTCTAATAAATATGTTTAATTCACACGTGTGAAACCGGCTATAGTTTTTTGACTGAAAAATTTGTTTCTAAAGCAAATACAGTTTCTAAAAACAGAAACAGAGCAAGGGTGAAAAGAGCCATGCTATGATAAGCAGTGATCTCACAAAAAAAAAAAAAAAAAACAAGAAATCCTGTGTGAATTTAAGTGCACAGATAAGAACTGAAAAAAATTCTGCCTTTGGTTTCAGTGGTAGCAGGTGATGTTGCACAAGTAACATACTTGTTTTACACAAACTGTGAATGCAGAGAAAACACAATATGGGACTATCCAATATGAAAAAGGCAGAGGCTCTGATGTTCAGAATCCATCCAAGAAATTATTCAACAAATCCAATTTATCGCTGACATTTGTACTCTACTACACAGGAATAATTCTTTAAAAGAAATAAAATAAAACTTTTCTAATTTTATTTAGAAACACAATTTCATTACTTGCAGTATATGTCAGATTTTACTTTCTTAATCTTTTACTCCTATAGCCATTATTTGATAATTAACAATGGAAAGAGATCCACAATACAGCTCATTTTATTATTATTTTTCAGAAAACACAGTAAAAGTGATAGTAATTTGTGATTATTCCAACCATACATTCCTAGTCATACCAAAGAAGTGTATTTTGTCCAGTTCCCAGAAATATTGAATTATAAGTAGCAACAGGAATTCCATAATGTGGGACAACATCACAAATCAGACAGCAGGTTTTGGCTCTTCCCAGGAATGCAAAATCAAAGCAGCACCAATAGTGTATCAGGAAAGAATAGGAAAGGGAAGTATCTGGGCATAAATTATATTTTTGACAACTGCAAGAATTGTCTAGGGCACAGGTGTCAAACTTGATTGCATCACAGGCCGGATCCTGATGCATCATATTTTTTGCCTTTGCGGAGCCGGGGTAGCCGTGGCCTGCATGACGTATCTGGCCCACAGGCTGCAGTTTGACAGCCCTGGTCTAGGATAACCAGACAGAAGTTAAAGAGCAAATATATTCTGCTCATACATAAGGCTGACCCCAGTTGTGGCAGTGAAGATATCTGCAATTTCTGGGAAGGGTGAGCAGTGCAATGTCCCAAAATTCAGTTACTAAATCAGAAACTGAAAAACTGCGTAAGGACCTGATCACCAGTTCTTTGAAAAGCACAAAAGCATTCCAGTGTGACAGATTAGGTTTCTCTTCCTCTCTTGTTATAAACCATTACCCTAAACCAGTGTTTCTCAACCTTGGCTATTTTTAAGATGCATGGATTTCAACACCCAGAATTCCCTAGCCACCCTTCTTAAAATTGCTATGGTTGAAAAACACTGCCCTAAACACACATTCTTGGAGACATCCAGACCAAAATTCACATAAAACTGCATTGCAGGTTGATTGTCCTAGGATTCAGCCTTGTGTCTAACACAGGAATCAAATATCTGAAAATTTGTCATTTTGGAATTTCCTCTGTGGAAGTTATTCCATATCCGCCTATCTACTTCACCGCTTCAAAGGTAAACCTGCTGTTGGTGAACTTGCTTTGACTTCAAGCATCTAGTGAACTATCAGGGCTATGTTTTATTTTAAATAGCAACTTTCTTTTTTCTGATTCCATCCAATTCTGTTGGATTTTTAATAGATGTACTAAACTGGCAAACGGAGTTGCTTTAAGGTTTTTATCTAGCTGATGGGAGGGTCCTTTTCCCATGTGACAAAATACAGAGTGTGCGTTCATATGGTTAGTTGATTCTTAAGGAGTGAAAATTCTGGAAAAGGAACTATCCTTCTCTAGATTTCCAACTTTCAGGCCTGGATTTTCCATGTGTTCAGGCTTAGGCTTATTAATTATAGCAGTGGTCATGTGTGTCTCTCTGAAATATCTGACAAAGGCTCTGGCAGTTTGATCTTGTCTGTACAGGATTGGAGATATAGATAACCAAAGAAGTATGAAATAAAATATAAAGAAGTGCAACAAGAAAAGCCAATACAATTCAAGTCTTTCCCAATGCATTTGCCTGATATTCATCCAAAGAATTTTGTTTTGCCTGTCAAAAGAATCATTAACTTTCATCCTATAAAAGATGCATTAAAGTATTATGTCTCCAGAAATAATTACAAAATATAACCTCTCAGTGTACTTCCTACCTGCAGATTTAATAGGATTCTGAACAGAAAGCAAAATACTACTAATGAATATTACGGTACCTACTGGGTCAGAAATTTAAATAAGATCTGTGGCTTGGTTAATTTTGGCTATTCTGAAATCATTTCCCTCTTTTCTTTGTTGTTGCCCAAATTTGAATATTGTAACTTTTGCACCCCTTCAAGAACCAAGACAAGCCAATTTTGTTTTTCACAAAACAAAAACAATTGTGTTTTCCCCCTTCCCTTTACAAAGGAAAAACCAATTGAGATTTATCTCAACATTTTCTGTCTAGCAACGTAAATGTTGGTGGTTATACAGGGTTAGCTGTTCTGTTCACGACTTTAGTTGGAACTATTTTGAGAACTGCAAGCATTTTCTTTGCAGACATGACATCTTCCATCGTAAGATACATCAAACCATCCTTGTGATGCTACTCCAGGTAGTTAACCTACTCATAGACCATGGTGGCTGTCAAGCCTGGAAAGTTAAGCTATATAATGGAAGCTTTTTTCCCCCTTAAATAGACATTGTTATTTTTGCACAGAAGCAACGGGCACTAGAACTAAGGATTCCATGTTACCAAGAATTCCCTGCTGCCCCATTTGAGTCGCAAACTCCCAAATGTTATCCTTTCAGAATTCTGTGACATTAAATGGCTGATTCCCACTTAAATTTTTTTTTGGGGGGGGACAATACATCATTGTGGTCCTGCAGATATACCATCAGCTGTGTCCATAAGGCTGGACCGGTTGGAAGCTTTGTGCATGCCCTTCACTATTCCCGATGGAGGAAGGTCAATAGCAGATGGGCGTGCAGAAGAGGCGGGTGTGGAGGTAGTTGCAGTAACATCCGGGGGAACTGAAAAATTCTCTGAAAAGAGGATCAAGGGAGAAAGGTAAGATTCAGATTACTTCTTGTTACAAGATGACCCAAGAGGAAACTGGTTAACTTTCACAATTCTTCCCTTCTCTGATGCAAGGGCATATGTTTTTGGTTCAATTATCTTGACAAAAACCAAAAAGGAGAGAGAACATGATGCACGTACTAAGTTACTTTCGATTTGATTATTCATGCCAATTCACATTTCTGCTTTGATAACCAACAGATCGATCGCACTGTCTCTTTTCCAAGGTCCAAAGGGACTATTTGAATTTCATTTAAGATGTCCCTGCAATGCTCAAGAGGCAGGAAAAAAAAACCCAGTACACTACACCATCCTATGAAATGTGTTCTCTTGCCTAGGTAAGAATTGTACCTAAGGGCAAGAGGAGAATTTTTGTCCACGTAACTATTATTATGAACTGTGGGATTCTTTCAGATTGTTCAGTAAATAACTCAGCAAAAGTGAGATGGGGAAAGGTCATATAGCCTCTATAATTCATCTAGATAACTGCATGTAATAGAAAAGGCTTAAACTGAATCCTTTTATAAACACACAGATTTTCACTAAGTTTCTAAATTGCAACAAAAACAATGGCATTGACACTACTGACTAAAATAATTCTGGACTGGGTTACTGCAAAGCCTCTCTACACTTTTATATCATTCTCTTGCCTTCTACTGAATTGCAATGTAATTGTTTCTAACACAATGCTGAGAGCCAGCTGGGTGACCTTGAGCCAGTCACTTTCTCTCAGCCCTTGGAAGGAGTCAATGGCAAAAGACTTCTGAAAAACCTTGACAAGAAAACTGTGGCGTCTTTTCCAGGTAATCTCTAAGAACTGGACATGATTGAACATAAGAAAAAAAAGATACAATACTAGGAATTGATAATTATACAAATTAAATTTCTCTATATAGTATTACAATAGATTATACAAGCATTAGAAGTCAAATATTCAATTTCTGTGGGAAGCATATTCTGATTACAGCACTGGTATATACAAAGAATACAAGTTCCTTTATATCCAAACATGTATCGTAAGCCACACAAATTAAAAGCTCGTACACAACTCACTTTGTTCATGAATGTTATGCTCACCAATGTTATTAGTCACTAAACGTACAACTACTGAGATGGACAGAACATTTATTATATGTACCTTGCTGAGTTGCTTTCTGCATTTTAATATTGTTTTGGACTTCTAAAAGTGGATTTATATTTTCACTTGGATAAGGAACTGAAGGACAGCGAGTTCCTCTCCAATATATAGACTGAGACATAACTATAAAATAGAAACATCATCCTGCTTTCGAACAGGGTCAGATTTTCACTGTTGCACTCATTTAACTAATGCCAGTTTTTCAGCCCACCTTTCAAAAGTGTTCGATCTCTAATAGCCTCTACTTCAGTTATGTCCAAGAGTCATTTCTCACTTATATGCAGTGGTTAGAAGAAAGAAACTCAGTGTTTAATCAGATAATGTCAGTCTGTGGGGAAATAGTTTCATATTTGCTGCTGCTGTTGCTAACTCCTTCTGAATTCAGTTTTGGTCAATCCATGCTGAATTTGGCACACGGCCACCAAAACAGTATGAAAACAAGCTTTCAGAAAGGACCATGCTTCAGAACTAGAAACTTGATACTTCAAGAACAAGTATCTATATACATATGTAGATATTACATTATACTTCAGACCAAGAAACATATCAAACCAAAAATGGGATTTTTACTGCTTGAAATGTTTTCAAACTAGTGAGAGCAAGTGCATGGTCAATTAGTGTCTGTTCTCCTAACCACTGGGCTCTGTGAGTTGTATTTATTAAATCAATCAATCAATCAAATTACGTTCTGCTGTTTTATAAATGTGAAAATGCCCTAACATTCTAGAATGTTCTTCTTATATTTATAGCTGATGACTAGTATCTGTCTCTGTATTGTGCAGTTCTTGGTTCTCTCTGAGCTTGTTTGTTTGCTTGCAAACATTTCATTACGCAAGTAGATAACATCAGCAGTACAAGTGAGTGTGCGGTTTTCTGTCATTTATATGCAGTATATATAATGTTATAGTATCTAGTTGGGTAATGAAATGATTGCAAGCAAACAACAGAGCTCAGAAAATACCAATAATGGTATTCTCTGGCAATGTAACTCTTGAGCTATAAATATTAGTATTTTTTATATTGAAATGCAGTGTCATTACTGGAAATCTTGCTTTTCATTAGCTGTTATTGATATCCCTGTTTCTTACAAAAGAAAAAGGTGCATTTTATAACATCAGTGTGACATCAGTTATTCAACAACTGAATAGCCATGAGTTCCAATTTGAAGGAACATTTTAATGAGAATCTCTTTATTTGAAGAAAGCATGATTTATGGTGATGGACTTTTAAATAGGTAAGCCCCCACCATCACCAAGTTTTCCATTTTAGAAAATGAGTCGCATCCCAGTAAGTAAGAAAGAAAGGGGGAAAAAAAAGACAGCAGCAACATATAGTTGAAAGAAATAAAAAGCAGAAATTAAGAGACACCAAGTATCTACACAATGCTTGTCTGAAATCAATTAAGCCAAAGCAGACAGCACACAAAGACACAGGCACCCCCTGAGATGAAAACAATATTGTTTGGGACATGTTAATACAGAAACATGTATGGTGGAGCCAAACAAACCCTACAAAATTTCACACAGCAGCACCAGCGGCAGGGAGCACCTCAGAGCATCAAAAAAACTGAGCCTGGGGTATCCAAATTATACATGTCCCAACAAATATGTACTACTGAGTTGGGGAAAGTATATTTGTTTGTTAAATTTATTTGCTTCCTATCTCACTGTGGGGCTATTCTGGGCAGCTCAGGGTCTATGGTTCAGGGTCCCCAAAAGCAATATAAGACTTTATTCAAGACAGGTGGGCCATTTCCTACTTCTTGGAAAGAGCTGAGACCAATAGTAATAAAAAAAAACTGTTTTGTATACTAGGACTCAGTCACTGGAGAATATAAAATTTCTTCCTGGTGGTAAGTTGACTCTTTTCTCCACAAGAACCCACTATTAGGCAAATCTCATGGTGGCATTTGTCCCATAGATTTTTAAAAAGGGGGCATTGCCTCTGACTGATTAATGGACAGGCATCTACAATAACATAGGACATGTGGATTATTATACTCTTCTGCTGGCTTGAAAGTGAAATGACCGACTATAAAGAGCAGCTCCAAGCATCAGAAACACCAGTGTCATTTGAAAAAAAAATAGCCTGGCTGCTGTGCAAATGTTTCATGGTGATTATAACAAAAAGGCCCTTCTCCCTTTCTCTTTTCTTCTCTTCCAATGGAATCCTTTCCCCAGAATCATGCTTAACATTGCTAGACTTCTAGAAAAAGTTTGGAAATCATTTTGAGCTTTGACATTGGGGAGATTTCTAAAGCTTTACAGAAAAAAATAAATATTCGAAATGTTTAAGTTATACTGTCCATATGTCTCCCCCCC
>JAEANM010008369.1:0-17060 GCA_017656035.1 Myanophis thanlyinensis | reverse complement strand
TACTTGCGGTTGCATAAGCATTTCACTGCATATCGTACCATGTATGACTGTGTATGTGACCAATAAAATTTGAATTTAATCCCGAGTCCAATTGACCTCTCCTTCCTGAATTTATACAAATCCTTCTCAAAGCTATCCACGTTAGTTAGGGTTAGCCATCACCCTATCTTGAGCTCATAAAGTCCAGAGGTTACTTACAGACCGTGTAAACAAATATTTGGAATCAAGGTATTCCAGATGGGGCCTGATCTCAATATTTTGAGAGAGCAAAACTTGTCTTCTCCATGTCGTGTTATTTATTTTTTTTAACACACCCTAACCACTTCCTCTTCTCCGCCACTGAGAACGAAAGACTGTACGGAGTTTGTTGAAGTGTCTTTCTAGACCCTTGTCTAGAAAGTGTGAGACAGGACACCTGTTTTGAGATGGGACCCATTTCTAGAAATCTGAGGTTTAGAAAAGGCTGCCTATAGGTCACGTTTTGCAATTTGCACAGAAGGACTCGGTAAAAATTTGCCTGAACTGGCACTGTAGATCAATACAGCAATAAATCAATAGCCAGACTAGAGCAGAAGACACCTTCCTGCGTTTCCAGAAATGGCAAAAAAACAGACGCGTTCCTGATCTGCATTGCCTTTAATAATTGCAAGTTTGTTAGTTCTCCTGATTTTGCAGCAATTAAAAATGAACCAACCCAAAACCAGGCGTAATAGATACCGGTACTTTTTTTTTTTTTTGGCTCTTCAGTTATTTGAGTTGGAAAGAGAGGAAACCAAAGAGCTATTGTTTACAGGCAAAAATTATCATTCACTATATGCAAAAGGAACTGTCAGATTTCACAGAACGTTCTTGTAAGGGAGAAAAAGAGACTCTGCATTGTGAGGGTGTCAAGCCAGAGAAACAAACCACCAAACCTTTGTGTTTGCTGCAATCCAATTCGAAGTTTCACTGTCATCATCACACTTCTTAATCCATTTCTTTAACCACTGTCCGGGAAAGAGGAGGGGAGGAAAAAATAATCGCAATTGTTCTAACGGCATCATTGCAGGATTCCTAATTTAAGAGTTTATCAGATGTAAGGGACTGCCTACAGAACTATGGGATGTGCCCTTAAAGCTCTCTACAATAAACAACTTTGTAAAAAAGTATTATTATTATTATTCTCATAATAATAAAACATTTAAGAGGTAAATGACCATCCAAAAGCAAAAGGAAGGCGGCAAGAAAGAGCACAGCAGGACTTAAAAAGAAAAACATCAACGAACATGAAGTTTACAGCTGTCATCAAATTTAAAATTCCTGGCCTCGTGGATGAAACAGCTATGAAATGGGTGGGCAACCCTAAGTGGGCGTGTCCTGCCTCTTGGCCTATTCTTCAAAAGCTCTATTTCCAAGTTATCCTAAAGACCCCTTCGCCTACCGCTGCTGCTAGGGTGACCCCCCTCAAGTTATGTTACTTTTCTTATACTGCCACAGGTGAGGTGCAACCCAGAAAGCTGAAAAGGCTCACCTTGCATTTAACAGGATCATGCCAGTTCTCGCCACAGTTAAAACTGCAACAAACGTTTAAAATATATATGTACATTTAGACAATTTTCCAGTTAAGCAATACTTAAACGTTTAAGATACAGTTTTGCTGTAACCCACAAGCTTTAATTTGTGACCGGCGGTTAGCAAATATCTGCCTGCCCTCCACACACACCCAAAAATACTCAGCAGCCCCGTGTTCACTTGGGTTGGCTGTCAGAGGAAGCCAAAGCCGATGTACACACGGCGACCCCCACCACGCCAAGGTACCAAAATCTAACCTTGGTGCTCTTATCGCCCAACCTGCTTACCAAAACTGCCGGCCACATTTACAGCGAACAGGCTTAGCATCAGGATACTGTACTTTGACAACATGATGGCAATCTGGAGCAGGACACCATTTTAACAGTCGATTGCACTGCAAGAAACAAAACAACGCCTGTTGTTAGCACGGGGAAAGCCAAGAACGAAAATTGCACAGCCTCCCTGTTTTCAATTTGGGAGGGGGAAGGAATGTTATTGCAGAAAAGGCAAGGACAGATTGCTCTGAAAGAGTCCGTCTCATTCCCTCCTCTTGCCAGAAACCCTTTATCCAAAGTTTCCTCCTCGGAGGGAGACTGCTGTTATTTTCTCTTCGTATTCAAAGAGAATTCCACAGCTTCCAGTGTTGGGAAGCACCCACAAACTTCTGAAAGTAAGCTGTTCCACTGGTTAATTGTTTTCAACTGTCAGGAAATTTCTCCTTAGTTCTAGGTTGCTTCTCTCCTTGATGAGTTTCCATCCCTTGCTTCTTGTCCTGCTTTGGAGAATAGGTTGACCCCCTCTTCTTTGGGGCAGCCCCTCAAAATACTGGAATCCTGCTATCCAGGACTGGCCTGTTCCTGGCTGCTTTTTAGTTCAATGACACCCTGTTGAGGTTGTGGGCTCAGCATCACACAGCAGACCAGGCATTTACAAAGCCTGCATTGAAGGCTGCTGCTATTCACCGTGGACTTTTGGAGATTTGGCACTAGTTGATTAATATCACTGACATTTCACAAGTGCATCGTTCTAGGCACACTTTTCTGACAGTCAAGATCTAAAGACTGCAGGGTCTCTTGCACGTGCCTCCTAGAGTGTTTTGAAGCAACCTATAAGTTTAGCAGATCTTATCAGCCGCTATCTAGATCGGATGATGCGATTTAATTCATTTTGCATTATTATGAAGCTATGAGAAGCTAGTAAGCGGTTTCTCTCCCAACAGTTCAGCCAAACCAGGTGGCTAAAATAGTTCTGTAAAACTGTGGCCTTCACACGGACAGGGATTTTGGAGTCTGAGCCAAAGCAATATTGTAGCTTTTCAAATGCTGTCTCGCTAAAGCCAGTGGTTTAGCTAAAGACACTCGCACCCATAACGAGGACTTGACCATCAAATGCTGGCAAGGGAAGCAAAAAGCAAACACCACTAGTCAATCAACAATACCCCCCCCCCCCATGTATTTAAACGGCTTCTGACATATCAAAGATTCCCAAACCAAATGGAAGAAATTCCCCTATACCAGTCACCTTAGCGTATCATTTTAAACCAAACACTCACCTCTACAAAACTATTAGTTATTAAATGCTGGTACTTTAATTTAACTTTTGAATCTGTGATCAGGCGCCTGCAAAGAGAACAGAAAGATAATGTTCCAGTCAGAAAACCTTGTTCCCTTAAGGAGTCCAACCTTCTAACCCATGAATGCACATTTTCAAGGAAAACAAACAGCCTCCCTTGGCAATAAAGGCCCTAATATTGAAGGAGTGGCTCTTCCCATGTTATCTTATAATCTCCCCCCCTCCATACACACACCCCTTAGTTTAACATGCCAATGCTAGAACAGACAATTGAGCAAAGACCTCCGAAGTCATTTCGGCAGGATTACGCCAGCCACCTCGAAAGGGCCAAATGGATGAATTCAAACCAACATTTTATTATTCCTGGAAAGGGTTACGCAAGAACCCAACAACTGTGTCAAGCAAGGCTGTGAGATCATGGACTGGATTTATTAGATGACCTAATTTGGGCTTCAGAGTCACTCTTGCTTGGCTTCGAAGCTGTGGAAACTGCCATGAGAAGTTCAGTCCCAATTTTGGGCGATGTAAAAGAGAAAGGATTCTTAACCACCTCAATCCACACCAGGGTGGATCTGATTTAAATCAAGTCAATTTACTAGTGGTTTAAATCACGATTTAAATCACTAGTAAAAAGGCTTGATTTAAACCAAATCGTAATTTTTAAAGAGTTACTACAATGGCGTCATCACCCGCAATACTTACATAACTGTATTGTCATCAACCAAGATATCACAGCCGTGAGCCGGGCATGAGATTGTCTAGCAAGGACATCCGAGGGGCAATGGGAAGAAAGAGAAGACAAGGACGAACACATCTGATTAGTTTAGATATTTATGTTTCTTAAAAAAAAAAATTCTAGAGAAGCATTTTTTTCCCCCAATTCCACACCAGTGCAAGACTATGCCAATTTATTTTACTTATATTCCTCATGTTTTTTTTCCCAACAACCCTGTGAAGGGAGTTGGGTTGAGAGGGACTGGTCCAAACTCATCCAACTGACTTTCGTACTTAAGGCGGAACTAGAACTCACAATCTCCTGGAGATTGGTCCACTTACCAAATTGACTTTCACACCTAAGGCAGGACTAGAACTCACTATCTCCTGGTTTCTAGTCCGGTGCCTTGACTACTAGCCCCAAAGATGCTTTCTTTCAAAGTATCTCCATAGACATTTAACCACTAGTCCCCACTGGCTTTCCTCCTCCCAGCTTCCAGAGGGCCAGGCTATCTGAGATGGATTCCATGCTTCCTTCTCCCCATAAGTCTTGAAAGGAGAGTCCCAAGACAGGCCAGCAAGGCCCCACCCGACTTTTCTAAGTAGCAAGCTTCTCCGTTTCTACTGCTGGTACTTCTGAAAAGTGCCAACCGTGCAAATTCTCAGCTGCTTCCCAATTGGGGTGGGTGGGGTGGGGAAGGAGTGGGGGGGGGGGCTCATGAAAGGAACAGCTGGAACCCTTTCTTTAAGATCGTTCTTTCTGTATAAACACAAGAGAGGGAGAATTTTACCTGTCCCATGCCCTCCTCCATTATTTTGGTAGTTAAATATTCACTCCAGCACTGCATGCAAAACTTATGTCCACACTCCAAGCCAGTGAAATACTGTAAAAGACAAATCGTCGTTAGGCTTTACTCATTTCCACAGCTCTGAAACTGGACGGTACCGTCTTCCTCGGGTTCAGAGTTAACACAGCACAACCATTGGACTCATGGGCTTTGGGGCAGGGTCTCCTATCCCCCCCCCCCAAGGGTCTGCCACAAACATTCGTCCCAGCAGCCCACTGACCAAAAAGTGCCAGGAAATGAATGCAGAATGCCTGACCCCATCATGCTGCCACACTCCTAGTGGTTTTCGCACCAAAACAATGTAATTAAGATGACTAAGGAACAAGCTGGCACGTTCACCAAAATCTCCCATTAAGGCAACGTGTTTAGAAATTGCTGGTGTTGCTGTCCAGATGTTGGAACTTTAAGCCCTAGCTTTGTATACCGGGGACTGATTTCATCCTCATCTACAGCATCTGCCGAATTTATTGGGCAATCAAGCACCTCCAATAATTCTGGGGGTACAAGAATAGATTGCCCTCAACCTACAGCTAAGTAATCGAGTCGTTACAGTCATAAGTTGAGGCACACACATAACCGGAAGTAATTTTCTGTGTTTTTTCACAGTCGGCATTAAGTAAACACAGCAGTCATTTCACAGGCTATAAAAGCACCCATTCCGTAGCCGTCGTAACTTTGAATGGTTGTAAAATGTCATTAGCTGAGGGCTCCCTATACAGAAGAACCTTGATCTGATACAGAAAGATCCCTTTAAATATTGTTGTGATCAAAATATGTTAACTACGGGAGACTCCGATTCTGAATTTTTACAATTCTCCCGCTTTAATATTAAAACGAGCATTGTACTTTCCGATTCTGCTGCTCCAGAATATATGTATAATCATTTTGATGAATCACAAATTTCAACCAACATATGTGAGCAGATCTATTTGCCTCTAAAGCCCCGTAGGTGGAGCATATTCAAAGGTCTTTTAAGAAGTAGAAATCTGATCACAAGACAGTTATGATAAGCAGAGAGACAGGAAAGGGAAATGAAATTAGGAGATATTTAACGAAGGGGGAAAAAACCAGAATCATTGGTATGTAATTATGCATCTCCTATTGCAAGAAGAAAAAGGATTTTTGAATATCTCAGTTAACAACGAATAGCTTCTCACTGCATTTTTCGTCTTTCTCCCTTAAGATTTTAGATATTATCGATAGGTATTTATCTGGCATTTATTGGTGTATTTGTACAATTTTAGGTCTTGCTTTTTATCTATGAGCATGCCTGCAGATTACAGAAATAGTTAAGGAACGAGGATCATTTCAAAGACCAATCAACAGCTAGATTGCACAATTTGGAAAGGCACTCACCGAATTCGGATAGTTGAGATAGCAGATCTGACACGGCATGTCCTGTGCAGATGATCTGGTGTTCATCTGACGTGTTCGAGACTTTTTACTAGGATTAATGACATGACATTCTGCAAACAGCTTCTCCAGGTTGCCGTCGAAGTACCTATCCAAAGAATGAAGGTCAATGAATAATAAAAAAACCAAAAATGAAAAATCCACCTTTAAAAAAAAAAAATAACCCTGAAAAATAATCCCAGCCAGCACGCAGGAGCTCTGGGGCCTCTATATGAACCCAAACTTTCTGTGTTTTCATTCATGTGTTAGCTAGAAGAGGCGGATGACCTTGGTTCTCTTAATCCACGAAACTATTGCTCATGTTTCTGTTTTTAAAACAGCAAATTGCAGTGTGAAAAGTAGTGGGCCATCCTGCTTCAAAGGGTCACTTCAAGGCACAAATCCCTGTTGCTGTGTAAGCATCTAATGGGTGTGTTCTTTCTCTCTCTCTCTCAAACACACACACACACAATCATATATACAATCACATTAAATTTACAAATAAATACAAGCTGTAACTAAAGAGATGCCTTCCATCTTGCCAAACGCCACTCTTGACACAACCAATGCCAGTGGGGGAAATTGTTGGGAGACCTGAAGGGTCAGGCTAGGGACAGAACATCCTGGAGAAAGAGGATCACAAAGAGTCAACTTCAATGTCATCTGTATCATCACAAAGACGCCACATCAATTTGATGACCCCTCACCAATCAATAAACACATTAAAAAAATATTCAGCCATATGAATGCAGCCCCATGTACAAAAGCTTTCAAAATAATGTTGCCTTCAGCAGTTGAACATCAAATTAGAACCATTATAGACAACACAATATTTTTCCTTCTCTCCAAAGAAATATACCTGTTAGTTCAGCAGTTCAAGTTATGCTTCTGGAAAAAATATCAAACTGGATGCATTCTCCCTAGCGATGAATAAATATTTTCTAGCCTCCCACATTGTCTTAAAAGTGATTTGAAATTGCAAATCAAAAACCGAGTGCAAATCATTGCTTCGACAGAATAATGCTTGTAGATAAACTTTCCAACATGAAAAGTATTCAAAAAGTATTTCATTTTGTTGTATGAGGTGCAATGACAATAAAGTAAACTAAAAAGTTAAAAAAAATATGTCTGCAAAGCCTTAATATTTCAAGAGATGTTGAACAGGCCATCCTATCAAGGCTGGGTGCAATGCCAAAATTTCTAGGGAAGGTTGGGGAAAACACCAGTGCAATTAATTGCAACTAGATAAAGCCAGTCAAATACTATACTGATAAGAAAGGCTCCTGACTATAGTTGTTAGTGAAGCATTTAATTTTAGGAGCCTTTCCAAGTTTGGATTTCTCTATCACATTCACCCAAGGTGCATTTCACCAGTCTGTTAACTAAACAACCATATTTTGGTCCTCCCAACAGATAAGCCAAAACCACATTGTAACTCTGACATAAACTTTACTAAGCTAGTTCCGATACTAAGACAGCTGGCACGGATGCTTATGTCTCTATGCCAATTGTTTCTATTTAAACAAAAAATTCTCTTTTATCTCGTGTTACAAATATCTTAAACTTTATTCCACAACAAATTCCAAGCTGTTAGCATCTTTGGTTAAGGATGGGCTGCATTTAATGGCCCCACATGCATTTTAAGTATGTTGTGAGAAATATGGAATTATACCACCCAGGCTGAAATTATGAATTGTGCAAGGAATTTTGCAAAAGCCCAAACCATGTAATTTTCCAATAACTGGCTCAAGACACATTTTTCCTCCTCTCCTCCCAAGGGATCTCAATGGGCTTCTTTGATTTCTAAGTAGTATCAAATGTCAAGGCCTGATCGGCCTTCGCTCACAAACATGGCTCATTTTCTACTCCTATTTGTTGAAAGAATGTAGGAATCACAATGGTTGAGTTCTTGCTATTCTGGCTACCCAGGAGGAAAGCCAAGCAATTATTGAACAGTTATATTTCTCCTTGAGTTTCTTTAGCTATATTATCAGTCCGTTCTGCCATTGCCTCATTGTTGCAGGATGAAGAACCAATTCTAGGAATAAATTTCTAACCAATACTGCATATGTTTGCAATATTTATTGTGAAGTTTTCTTGACTCGGGATGGCTGTCTCCTAAGGAAGAAAATAAATAAGCCCCTTACAAACTTGGCAACTTTAAGATCTATGGACTTCAATTCCCCAAATTCCTCTGCCAGCCATGCTGGTTGAATGAATTCTGGGAGTTGAAGTTCACAGGTCTTAAAAGTTGCTAAGTTCCCTGACCAAGACAAACCTTGAGTCTCAATGTACACACAAAGAAACCATCCCACTTACCTCTCCATCAGCTTTTCTTTATCCCAGTTGAAATGACTGAGGAGTATCCTGGTGATAGTGGCCGGATTCTAGGAGAGGAAGAAGGAAAGCCATTTTAAGGAATGGGAGCAGCAGACCTGCCTTTTCTCCCAAAACTTCATTCTCCCCCTCCCTCCCAATTGTATCTGATAGTTATTTCAAAGACGTAAATCCAAGTTGAAACCAGCTATGTGGTCAGCACTGGTCAATAATTAGTGAAATCTAAAATTGTGGAACCTGAAAATTTTTCTTATGACACTTTTTGCTGTCCCAATGAATTCCCCAGTCCTCTAAAACACACTAGAGACGAGGGGTACTTGGGGCTCTCTGATCTTGGTTGTTTTATTGCAGATGTCTCATGACCCAATTAGGCAACATCATCAGTATGAGGAGGGTGAGGGAGGAGGAGGAGGATTATGGGGTCCATGCTGCTCTTGGCTGTTCTCTTGCAGATGTTTCATTTCCCAAACTAAAAGCTAGAAGGGAGTGGGGTCTGTGGAGGAGGAGGATTGTGGGGTAGCTCGGTTGTTTCCCTGCAGATGTTTCATTATTCAAACTAGGTAATATTATCAGTACTAGTAATAAAACAATCTGCAAGAAAACCACCAAGCTCACAGAAGAGCACCAAGGACCCCCTCATTTCAACTCTGAGCTACAAATATTCTCATTTATTGGTAAACTAGAGAGAACGTGGAGTCTGTACAAGAATGGGGACTCACCCATCCCCTAAATACACTAGATCTAGGGTGCTTGGCTCTAATTCATTTTGGGTTTTTTTTAATACATTCAGGCAATGTTAAGACCAGACTCCAACAGGCTAACTCAACAGTCTGACTAGCCTTTAAAAAATAATAATAATAATAATCATCCATATTTTAAAGTTATTCTGAATATTGCATGCTATTTATTTACATACTCCACAGATCCCAATGAAACTGAAAAGGATTACTGGTACAGATTTCCACAAATAGAAAAGCAGGTAAGACATATAAGTATAATCCTCTTAGCTATTAAATGTCAGTTCAGTGTTTCATTGTGCAACTGGACCTACTGTTGCATAAGAAAAAGACCCCCTTCTCTTCAGGCAAGAACAAATAGCTAAGCCCAGCTGACAAATACCAGGAACATTCACCTCTTATAACAAGCAAAATTATCTGGGAATCTAGGCTGAATGCAAGCAAAGCAAAGCAGCTCCCACTTCATTCCTCCTGGTCCCTTCTGTAGTTTACCGACCAACCATGGTTTTTGCCTCTGGCAGAAGAAACCAAACGGATCGAAGAAGGATGCATTCAGAAAACCAGATTTCTTGGGAGATTCCACCCTAAATCCCAATATTTAGAGTAGGGGTCTTCAAACTTGGCAATTTTGTGACTTGTGGACTGCTGGCTGAGGGATTCTGGGAGTTGAAGTCCACAAGTCACAAAATTGCCAAGTTTGAAGACCCCTGATTTAGAGGGTTGAAAGATCAGCAGTGGGCCTTTGGTTTTTTGTGGTATTTGGCTTTATCCCACATTAAACAGCGTTTATGGTTTGAGTACAGGTAGCCCGTGACTTACAACATTCTCCATCATTTAGTGGCTGTTCCAAATTACAACAGCACTGGAAAACGTGACTTACGACCATTTTTTTTACAATGATGACCACTGCAACATTCAGCAAGAAAAAGTATCTCCCGAGGATTTATTGTTCATACAATAAGGAAAAGCCTTCCCATCTTGGAAGGTTTTAACCTCTGCAATTTTTGAACTTTATTCGGAGACTAAGTGTGTAAAAGTCATTAAATGTATCAATGTGACATCTCTATGATGGGTAGGAATACCACTGTATTTGAACACCAGAGAATGCAAAAGAAACGGGAACAAAATACAGTCTGATTTAAAAATAATTCAAGTCTATCTTTAGGATAGGCAAGACAGCTAAGTCTATAAAATCAGCTTTGGTGAACTTGTGGACATACCCATGTAGTTTTCTTGGCAAATAATAACAGAAATGTTTTGCCAATGCCTTCTTTGGGAATTTTGTTCTTACTTCTCAAAACAATAAACTGATCAAGCAATCTTGTATCAAGGTTACATTAAAGATAAGATTGGATGTTGAAAAGATTTCATTTGATGTTAGCAACCAAAGCATTTTTAAAAAAAGAAAGATCCCCCAACTCCTAGGTCTACATAATTCAGGACAAATATAGGCCTTCTCAAAATACAGCAAAAAGATCTGTTAATTCTAATCATTAATCAAAAGCCTTACCTATTCCAAAAACACTTGCAGCCTAAAAAAAACATCCAAGTTCAGTTATTCTAAGGCAACCTGTTACATAACATTTCTTTTCTAGTTAGATTCTGTGCTAGCATGATAATCTATGTACTCTGTTGCTCTAAGACTGCGAGTGATTAAAAAAAAAATCAGCTATCCAAGCCCTGCAGGCGACTCTTCAGAAGTTAAAAATATATCCAGGATCTGCAAGACCATTTCAACATTACAAGCGATATAAAGCTTCAGTCATGATATTAATTTCTGGAGTGTGGCTGTCATAATGAGTTCAGGCTCTATTTTACAGCCACAGACACCGAGAAATAAATTTAGAATACAGCATAATCTTTAAATGGGATAAAATACAGAATTCTGCCATGTCACTAAAATAGATCACACGCGTATAATATTAGGTATGCTTGTGCAAATGGGAATATGAGGATGGCAAATTATTGCTAACTGTAGTGATAGTTCCAAGAAGCAACTGGACTTTCTAGTTGAAGACATTTTGCTCCTCATCCTTCTTCAGCTCTGAAGAAGCTTCTTGGATGAGCAGAGAAACATCTTCAAAGAAAAACCAGAAAGTCCAGTTGCCTCTTGGAAAAAAAAAACACCTTTGGGACAACCATGACCTGGATGATGGAGAATCTCCAGAAACATTTGCAGGGATAGTGAAGATTTCCCCATTGTTCTAACATTGCTTCCTCTCCCAAGGAACGTCAGCTGCTCACTTTAATCTCAAAACTATGTGAAAGGCTGCCTGGCTGGCTCAAAGTCTAGCGGTCACATCACCGCATAGAAGCCTACAGTTCAAGCCCAATGACCAAACCACCATGCTCCAGCATCAATGTATTGCTTCCCTGTTCATGACAAAATATAAATTAATATCCTCCGAAATTGATAATCCTGATGTTTAGGTTGAATATTTCCAGAGTGTGCAAATTGCAACACTAAAGTTTGCACGAATTGCAACACTATTGCCATCTATGTGTAAGCCTACATTCAACTTGTTTACTTTTTGTATAGCTGTAATTTTATTTTACAGAGGACAGCGTTCTCACAGCCAATGCTATCTGAGAAAGAAACATTAGTTTACTTTCAATCCCCTGTAGTAGTAGTAGTAGTAATAATAGTAATAGGAAGAAATAATACTTAGGAATAATAGGAATAAGAAGAAGAAAGCTGTATGAAAGTAAACAAGTTGAATGTAGGCTTACACATAAGATAGCAATAGTGTTGCAATTTGCACTACCTGGAAATCCTCCTAAATATTCAACCAAAATATCAGGCTTATTGATTTCTGAGGATATTGCAGCAATAATGAAGTCATAACCTTTTTTAAAAAAAAAATCACATCCTTTCCCATTTGGGATATATTGGGTTTAGTAACAAACTTGGTTAAAACCAAAATTCCAAAAACACGGCGCCGCTAAGAGAGGTTTCTCCGAGACCTTCTACTGTGAGCAGTAGAATTGGATACAATCTACTAGATACAGTAGATTGGCATATGTACATCATCAGTATCAATTAATTCATTGCTGGATGGAATAGTCTCCCATTGATGGTCTTGGATCAAAACCAAACTTCCCTGGTCCAGGCAGATGTTTTTCAACTTTGCAATCTAGGGCTGAGCGTCAGCCAACTTCCTTGCCTAAGGCAGAATTTGAATCTGGCTCTTTCTATTCCCAACTACTCCAATGAGAATAGCAGAGACAGGCTTAGTGCTTTATTGGGAAAATTGCAAAACAAATCTCCAGGGATTACAGCATCCAAGTGACAACAAATTGCTTCATACCAGCGTCCCACTAGTATTTTTAAGTGTTGCTGTTTTGTTTTGTTTTGAATTGGAAGAATTCCAATTGTCAAAACATACCTCTAAGTCAGGGGTCTCCAATCTTGGCAACTTTAAGGCTTGTGGACTTCAACTCCCAGAATTCCTCAGCCAGCAAAGGAATTCTGGGAGTTGAAGTCCACAAGCCTTAATCTTGCCAAGGTTGGAGATCCCTGCTCTAAGCCACTTATTGTGTAGCTATGTACAAAACCAGGTCGTCTTCAACTTACAACAGTTCATTTAGTGACAGCTGTTACAATGGCATTGAAAATAGCAACTTATGAGCATTTTTCACACTTATGAGCGTTGTAGCATTCCCACGGCTTTGCTAACTTAACTGCTGCAGTGATTCACTTAACAACTGCGGCAGGAAAGTTGGTAAAATAGGGCAAAATTCACTTAACTGTTTTCACTTAGCAACAAAAATCTGGGGCTCAGTTGTGGTTGTAAGTCGAGGGCTACCTGTATTGCCAAATTAATCCATACACAAAGCAAAGCAAAGAAAACACAAGGCAGGTGACTTTTATTTTCAAAAAAACAGTACAATCCTTTGGTAAGCAACAGAATTTCTTATGTGCAGCGGAGCAAGCTTGAAGCTTACCACACAAACCAAAAACGTAGCAATGATTTGCATCCGACACTACGCCATAATGGTGAGTCCATACTAAACACAACACCTGTCGTATTCAATTTTCTTCTTTTCCACAGCCTTAAAAAAAACTAAGGCAAATGAAATGTTCAGAGCCTTCATGTTTCCAAAATATTAAAATGCTTCTGAATACAAAAAAAGGAATCTGGCCCTATTACATTTCAGAAGGACCAAAACACAGCGACTTGGCATTAGCATCCTTGTATTAGGTACTCTGGAAGACATTAAACACCAGCTATTTAAAAGGAATGCAGGTGTATTCACCTATAAAGAGATAAAGCCACCTGACCATATTCACTTTGCAGGGTTTCCAGGCGATATTTGAATCCTTCTCAAACGCAACATTTATAATTTAAGGACAAGGATAGCTAAATGCCACCATTAACTCCTTCTGACTAGCCACCACATTTGACCAGTGGCAACTTGCTCCTCCTCTGTCAATCCCAAAATAAAGGAAACAAAGAGACAAACCAGGAAAGGGCCTTCATTCTAATGTTTATTTCAGGAATAAAAATTTGACTGCCCAGAAACCTGCAGTAAGGGTCAAAAGTTGAGAGGCATTCCTAGGAAAAAGAAGTGTGATTCTAAGATAAGACAGCTAACCAAGTTGTCTTCATAACCGCCTTCTTAAATCTGACCTTGGACCTGCCAGACACAAAGACATCTTTACATTGCCTCCTGTATCGAAGATTAGCCCAAGATAAGCTCTGGATTTGGGCCCAATTGAACGGGAAAGTGGAAGGAATACGGCCCATCCACACCCACCATTACTCACCCAGCTTTAACTACCACTCAATTCTTGGCACCAGGGTCAATCTGTTCTTCCCTTTCCTTTTAGCAAATCTTTAGAGGATTAACCTCGCCTTGTTTGTGAGTTCTCAATGCAAAAGTAAATCACCGCCTGTGTGTGTTTAGTTTTCAGTTGTTTCCCACCTTCCTAAAGGCAGAGCAAATCTCCAGGTAAGCACAAGGCTGCCATTAACCACAGAAGAGGGCAAGGAAGAACAGTCATCGGAGAAGTTCTTTAAAAGACAGGCTAAAGTTCACCACCTCTGTCCCTTCTCGTCTAACACATCATGAATGACCCTTGGAAGTTTAAAATATATATATATATATATATTTGTAGAGTTTAAGGGACATGAACACCAATGTCTGGGCTCATCAAGCCAATCCTGAAGAAACTTGGGATAGAAAGAGGAGGTGTTGTATGCAACGTCCATGCACACCATGTAATATTTACATAGAAAAGGCTAGGAACCCCTTGTAGGCTATCTGAATGCTCACTCAAGAGAAGACCAGGGCCTGTTGCTATTCTTGAGAATCTGAATAGCTTTTGGAAGCACAAAGACAGCGTTCTCATCTGCTGAGCATAGATCACTTACCTGAATTGGACATATTTGTGGAATGACAGGATTACAGATCACCATTCCTATTCTTCACAGGAAATGGGTCATCCCTGGAAGATTGGATGTATTCCCCCCTTCCTCACCCTATTCTAAGATCAGTTTCCTGTTTACCTTCTGAAAATACTGCTAAAAATGGAAAATGTGTACATGTTTCTATTTGTGCACCTCTGTCTCAAAACAGTTACTATGCTAAAACCAGGAGAATTTTCAAATAAAACCAGGAAATCAATTCAACTAGGCCTATCCCTCATTAGCACCCAGCAATTGTCATTAGCTCAATGCAAATTAGAGGCAAGACTTTTGCACAGCTTAAAATTTAGTAATTACAGTCTGCCCCACTCATCTAATTTGAATTGTCTTGAGTGCTAAGGAAGCCTTTGTTCCTTACAAGTCAACCTGACCATTACAATTGCAGGAACAAGACTGATCTTTAGACTAGACTCTTCCTAGACTGAATTAACATCTTTACTTACCTTAGCAACAGGAAATGCAATTACACGTCTGTGCTAAGCCACTTTATTGTTTATAACTTGTGCAACTCTGGATGCCAGTTTCAGCTGGAAGGTATAAAATGCCCAGATTATCAATAACTCAAGCCTTAATCTGGGATTTTCCTGGCCTTGTTTTCAGAGCCAGCAATGTCACGTTACGATGTGTGAACTATAACCGTGTCACTGTAACTATAACCCTAACGTGAAATAGTATTATTCATAAATGCTAAAAAATACTTTAGTCCCCATTTATATCAATGACATCAACAGGAAGCTATACAACCTCACTAGACAGCCAATCCTATGCAAAATACACTTGCCCACAATAAGGGTTTGTTAAAAATTCCAGGAAATAAGAAATACCTCTTATCACATTTCTAGAATGTTTTTTGGTACCAATGAAAACAGCACTCCATATTGGACTTGACTTGTACCCAACCTGAGTCAATCCCCTTTCGACAACTGTGTACACACAGTCCTGCCTCTCAAAAATGCCAAGACACTGAGATAGGTACACATTCCTGGGCCCTGCCCTTGTTGTCATGTTGCCATCCTGAGCAGCTGCCCAGGGTCACCCAAAAGGATTCATGCCAGTATCACTTGACTGCAGGACTCTGGAACGGCTGAGCTTTCCTACCGCACAAACCCTTCCAAGAATACAAAGCCAGAGCCTTCATGCTGAAACTACAAAGCCTTGGGGTTCCCCTCTGGGTGATGCCAACAGGAGGGCGACGACTCTGCCTTTGCCATTTTCCCATCCGGGTTGGCAGGGAGACCAGTCGCCGCTTACCTGGCATGCAACAAAAGTTGCCACCGAAAACCCCCCCACCCCCAAAGGTCTTTACCTTCCTGCATTTCTTGTGCAATCCAGCTACACGGGTATAGCTTTTCTTCTCTGCTAAGGACCCCAACTCACCCTTCTGAAGGGGGTGGAGGTGGACACCTTAGTGATCACAAAGCAATGGGGAGGGGAGAGGAGTTATCCTTTCCTCTCTGCTAAGGACCCAGATTCACCCTTATAAAGGGGTGGGGGTGGACACACCTTAGTGACCACAAAGCATGGTTCAGAGGGGTGAATCAGGGTCCTGCTTAGCCAAGAGAAAGGATAACCATGCCCCCCTGCTGAGTTGCTTTGTGGTCACTCAGATTCCCCCCTCTGCAGTGGGTAGGTTCACCTTAGTGACCACAATGCAACTGGGGGTGGGGGCATGATTATCCTTTCTTCTCTGCCAAGAAAGACCCAGATTCCCCCCTCTGAAGGGGGGGGGGGGTCGGGGACACCTCAGTAACCACAATGCAACTAGGGAGGGGAGGGCACCGTTCTCTCGTCTCTCCCGCTAAGGATCCACCCCTCTGCACCTAGAAATGGTGGGGGCGCACCTCAATGACCACAAAAAAATGGGAGGGGCCCACCTTAACCCTTTCCTGGCCATCTCTGGAGCGCACCCTCTCTTTCCAGGCTGGGCCTGCAAGGCCAGAGATCTCTCCAGCCTTGGAGAGGACTGCTGGTGGGCGGATGTGGGGGGGGGGGGATGATCTCGGCCTGGCAAAGGATCCCCTCCCCCTTTCCTGCGGGTGGGGTGGGGGGAAGGAGGGGGGGTCAGGTTCCAGTTTACCAGCCCCGAAGGCGAGGCTGGCGATGTCCGCTCCCCTCCTGGCTTCTGGCAGCGCCCCCTCCTCCTTTCCTTCCTTCCCTGCCTCCTGCTTCTTCTCCTCCAGCCCCCCCACCCAGGCCCTCTCCTTTCTGCCCCCTCCCCCCCCCCGCATCATTCCTCCAGCGGGGGCGCGCCAGGCGGTCGGTCACGCGCACCTGGATGACCTCGTTGACCTCTCGGATGCACTCCACCATGTGCTGCAGGATCTGCTCGGCCGTCAGCACCTCGTAGCGGTAGTCCTCCTCCTGCTCGTGGCCCAGGCCTCCGCCGCCACCAGGGCCCGGCCCGCCTAGCCCGCTGCCGCCCAGGCCTCCTCCTCCTCCTCCGCCGCCGCCTCCTCCTGCCGCCGCCCGCCGCCGCCGCC
>JAEANM010008368.1:0-17060 GCA_017656035.1 Myanophis thanlyinensis | reverse complement strand
TACATACATACATACATACATACATACTAAAAACCAGGAAAACGTGACTTGGTCCCAGCTTGGGCACAAAAGCTGGCTGGGTGACTTTGGGCCGGGGTCACTCCCTCTCAGCCCTAGGAAGGAGGCAATGGCAAGCCACTTCCAAAATCTGGCCAAGAAAACTGCAAGGATTTATCCAGGCTAGTCAAAGACACATATGCACACACAAAAAACCAATCTTAATAAAAAAATAATTCTCTGCAGTTGAATATACAAACAGACGAGGTTTCTGAAGAACAGTACAATAGAAATACTGTTAAGACCCTTACCTGTTGTGAAGGCTGAACATTTCCAACGGTCATATTATTAAAATTTCTGAACTGAGGGCCCTGAAGATTCTTGTCGTCATAAAAGGGCCCTGGGCCCCTGTTAATTGCATTAGGAAAGTGTTGTGCTCCTGAAACAGGTGGGCCATTGAAGTTTGGTCCTTGGGTGTTATCAAATATTTGGTCAGGTCTCTGGAACTGCAGTCCTTGGGATGCCCCGTTGTAAGGTGGCTGATTGGGAGCTTCGTTGTAAGGGCCAGTTTGTCCATAAGGTGCTGTCTCTAATCTTGAGCCAGGGTGGTTAGCTACGTTCTCAATTCTTGGGCCCTGATGACTGAGGAGGAGGTCGTATCGTGTTGCCGGATGTTGAGGATCGTCAAACCGCTGAAGTATGGTGTCAAACCGAGGTTGGACCTGCTGACCAGGTGGGCCATCAAATCGAGGTGTTTGTTGAGCAGGGCCCATTTCAAACCTTGAACCGGGTTGTACGTGTAATCCGTCCAGTCTTTGTAAAATGGCTGGCTGGCCGGGCTGTCCATCAAATCTTGACGGACAGCCATCAAACCTTGTCTGGTTAATAGGGCCTTCAAATCTAAGTCCACCTCCAGATTGAACTGAAGGTGCCTCAAACCTGGGAGAAATTCCCAGTTGTCCATGTGGCCCCAGAGGCTGATTGTGAGGCCCCTCAAACCTAGAGCCAAGGGGTTGACCATGTGGCCCTACAGGTTGCCCATGAGGGCCTTCAAATCTCAGACCACTCGCAGGCTGCACATGTGGACCAATGGGTTGTCCGTGTGGTGCGTCAAATGGCATATTACTTCCTGGTTGTCCCAGGGACCCCACTGGCTGCATATGTGGGCCTTCTAATCTTAGACCAGATCCTTGTTGGCCATGAGGCCCTACAGGCTGTCCATGTGGTCCCTCAAATCTCATTCCACTTCCTGGTGGGACATGAGGTCCCACTGGCCGGTCATGAGGTCCTTCAAATCTTATGGCATTTGAAGGTTGGCCATGAGGCCCTTCAAACCTCAATCTGCCCGAAGGCTGGCCATCAAATCTTATGTTATTTGATGGCTGATCATGCATTCCTTCAAACCTCATTCCAGCAGAAGACTGGCCATGAGGTCCCTCGAACCGAATACCAGCCGTTGCATGACTGTGAGGTCCCTCAAACCTCATTCCTCCCGAGGGTTGATCATGGGTCCCTTCAAATCTCATTCCACCCACAGATTGGCCTGAAGGCACCTCAAATCGTAAACCTCCCCCTGGTTGTCCTATCGGACTCTCAAACCGTATAGTACTTCCTGTACTAACTTGCCCCGAGGGTCCATCAAACCTTAAGGTACCACCCCCAAGCTGTGCTGGTGGCCCATCAAACATGAGAGAACCTTTTCCTCCAGATTGTCCTTGGGGCCCATCAAACTGAGAAGCTGGCTGACCTAGTGATCCTTCAAACCTTAAACTAGTCTGTGCTTGTGGCCCTTCAATTCGAGGAGCTGCATTAGCTGGCCCTTCAAAATGACCTGTTTGTCCATCTCCACTTGCCCTTACGCCAGGATGTCTAGGAGAACCTTCAAAATGAGCTCTGTCCTCAATCAATGAACTAAATCTTTGCTTCCCATCAGAGACCCCAAATCGTGATCCTGAAAGGTCAGGGAACGGTGGCTTCTCTGTATCTTCGTATCTCGCTCGCTTGAAAATGTCATTGATCCTCTGCTCTTCCCGGAGACCTTTAAGGAAAATAAGACTAAAATTACAAAGTTTATTCACTAAGCAGTCTTAGCCCCATTGCGTAAAGCTCAGGCACACCTCGGGGGGGGAGGGGGGGGGAGAATTCAAACATTTTGTTATGTAGTTCAATCACGTACAGAAACAAATACTGATTTTGCTTCGCTAATATAAACATTTTATACCTTTCGAGGCACTTGGCTCATCGTGTCTCCTCCTGACATCATGTGGAGAATTATCAGAGTATGGTCTGCTACCACCAACGGGAGAATGTCGTCTTGATCTTTCGCCAAACTGAGCACCGCATTTGTTTTTTGTTTGGTCACAGTCGATTCCAGAAAGAAATCCATCAGGTAAGTGATAGTCTAGTATTTCTTCCGGATCCATCATATTGAGTCTTGGAAACGAATGTTGAACTTGCGTTCGTTTGAGCTTAGCTTTGTGTTCGTGATATATTAAATCCGATTCAGACAATAAGGGTTTCTTTTTGGAAATCCCCTTTTCGCCTGGTGTATTATCCCACTCGCATCTATGCTTTCCTTCCTGATACTGGAAAAGTTGGCGAATCTTATGACACAGGACAAGGAAATCATCCTGGGTTATTTCACCAGATGTCAGGCGTTCGTTTGCCTGTGAGTCGAAAGGAAAAAAAATTAAGAGTTTAATCCTCAGTGCTTGACGGGGGGAAAAAACGTAATCGGCAAGAACAAATTCACATATTACCTTCTTTAGTATCTCTCTCTTGTTTGCCAAGGTCAGTTCTTTGGGTATCTGCAAATTAGCATCTACGCTTAATCGATGCTGCTGTTTTGGAGTGCGGGCTGAAGGAACTCCTTTATTAGTTGCCCAAGTATCCCTGTGCCTCTGATGAGGGGATTTACCAAGTCCCTGATGCTCTTCAGTAAGCTGAGGGCTGGAAGCAATAGAAATGACACCTGTTATTTTACACAACACTTCCATCCACAGCGACTAAAAAAATTACCTTGCTTTGCTTTGTAAAGGAAATTTTATTTCGGCAGTAATTTTAGATTTGCGCTTAGTGATAATTAATTGCAGCTCATAAACATCCACTTACTTTTTATTTTCCTCCCAGCCAGATTTCCACCTTTTGCTTGATTTGGAACTTGGCCAATTCTCCACATTTTCTTTGGGTTCCGAATTTGACTTGGAAGAATGTTGATTCATTCCTTCTTGCGGCCGGTCTTCGTGGATCTTCTTCGGCCTCCTAGAATCTCTCACTTCCTGCTTCATATTCCTCTTGTTCGAGCTTCTGTCATCCCGTGCGCCCGACCCAAAATCCTCTAGGTGAGACTGTTTGAGCCCAGACTGTCGTGGTTTCCCAATCTTAGATCCAGTGGGAGAGAGGCTCCTAAGCCTTCTTTTAGGGGATCTTCTTTCTCTTCGTTTTGGAGAATGTGCAGATGGTGATCGAGATCTAGGAGAACGTGACCTTTTCCTAGTACTTGACCTTCCTGGTTTTCCACTCTGTTTCTCTGACTCTTCTGTATTGGGATCTAGCTTTTGTACAATGCCGTTAATTACTTTATTTCTACCACCAATTGATCTATGTTCCTCTTTGTCTTTCCTCTCCACACATCTTCTTTTTTCTTTGATGTCATCATCTTTACCATCTGGTTTCTCCAGGAGATGTTTTTTTAATCGGGGATCTCTCTTGTTGATTTCAGACACTCTGGGATTCTCACATTCTTGATTCCTGCTTTCTTTAGGGTGAAGCAGCTTGTTTTGCAAAGGAGAGGGCGATTTCAATTTGGCCTCCATCTGATCAAACTCCTTCTTCTGCGGTTTCTCGTTCTGCTTTAATTTTTCTGGCTTTGTGGCATTTTGCTTTTCACTTTGTGGAGATTTGCTCGTCTTCGGGTCAGGCTGACTGACAGCATTCATCAGGAAGTCCTTCCTATGAGTCTGATCTTTCAAATGAGAAGAGTGCTGACTCGTTCTATTAAGACGAGGGTCTCTATTGGCTATTTTGGCATCATGGAGTGGAGACAAACGGTTCTTCTCCGGTGGCAGACAAGCTGGATGGGGAGGTTTAACTGGCATGTGAGGTGGCTGCGGCACATGTTGTTTTATAGGTGCTTGGCCCAGATTAGATCCACTTTGCTGAACGCTGAGGGAAACAGCCTGAAATAAGAAGGGGTTGGGGGGAAGTATTTCAGACACAAGCACCACTTTATTTCTCATAGCTGTTCAACAATATACATGTTTTTGCTTCATGAACTACCCTATTGAACAACACCTCAAAGTTATGACAGTGCTGAAAAAGAAATTTTATGACTGGTTCTTGCATTTATGACTGCTGCAGTATCCCTATGGCCACATGATCAAGAGTTAAGATGTTTCGCAACTGGCAGGTGTCTATGGCCATCATAGTGGATCTTTGGTCACAGGATCCCCATTTGCCCGTTTCACTGCTGGCTTCTGATAAGCGGAGTCAATGGAGAAGCCAGCAGCAAAATTGCAAGTTGTAGTCACATGATGTCTCATTTAAGGACCACACCGCTTAGCAATGGAATTGCCTGTCCCAAGTCTGGTCATTAAGTGAGGAATATCCGTAAAACAATGTGAGCTGCATAAAGAAATTACTTTCACGTATCAACCAATTCCAGTATAATATATACTGTGGGTGCCACAATAAATATAAGTTTTGGGTCAATTTTCTTTTCATAGCTGTCAGTATGTTAAAATCTAATAAAATGTTTTCAACATCTAGTTGTGGTAAATCACATGTACATTTTATAGTTAGTATTTCAGTGATAATAAAAAGATCACAAATCTGAAACCAAAAGTGGTACCTTGGTACTCAACTGCTTTTGAAATTCATCAAATTTGGAACTCAACCCATTTTGATGCAAAAAATTGTCCTGGTATGTCCATCATTTGGTTGGCGTTCAACACACAAGCTAGACTTTGTCACTGTTGGCTACCTTGTGACATACAACATTATTCCTTATCTGTTTGGTACTCATCACATCTCCCAGAACCAATTAATGATGAGTCCCGAGGTACCACTGTATTCATATTACTTGATGCTTTCTTCAAATTATAAATTCTGCAATCCAGTCATTTAGAGTAAATGTAGCATGAGACAATATGAAAATTATTCAAAATCTCAAACCTAAGACCCATCAGCAGCACAGTGTATTTTTTTAACTTAGGAAGAAAAATATATCAAGATTCTGCCTTGTATATTTCTTTTCTACTACAAGTTACATTCCCCACAGTCAGTCTCTGTCACATTAAGCCTGCAGTTCAAATCTACTATTTCCATTGACAAGGTGAACAGCGATGATCCCATCTAAAGCACTGGGCTTCAATGATTGTGGAAGACGTCAAAATAGTTAAGTGAAATTTAAGTTCAAGCATGATATGTACAAGAACACATTGCTTTCCCATTAAGCATTTTATCTAATGAGTGATAAATTCTGATCTTTGTCCACCTCGTTAACATCTTGGAAAGACAGTTATTATCTGCAGTATAGCAATGATTGATCAATAGGAAAATAATAATAATTTTACTGGAAATTCTAGTTTAAAAAAAAAGAACAGGTTGCCAAGGACCAGGAAGCTAAACTGACTTTTATCAGGAACCTAAAAAAATAATATATCCATTCCTGAAATATCAGAGCTGCCATAGTCATCTTACTCACCAGCTGTGCTTTTGTCTGTTCTAATTCAAGTTCTAATTTCTTCTGTTGAAGTTCTAACAACTGTTTTTGTTTGGCCAGCAGCTGTTGTCTTATCAGCTGCTCTTGCGTTAAGTTCTTTTGTATTTCAGGAACAATTGGAGTAGAGGACACAGCAGAACAGGACACAGGAAGAGAACAGACTGTAGAGCTAGGTGCAGGTGGTTCCTCAGGCTACCGAGAAAATGGTAAAATACATGATTCTTACTTACAAACAAGGAAAATAACCGGCCATTATTCAGTTTTGTAATTTGGTTTATTTTTTACAAATGAATCAGAATGTGTAGGGCATATCATACAATATAAAAAAGGGCACTGTTATAGCTCTTTATCTTAACTGTTAAATATCAATTTATGGTACGCTAAAGTCAAGCCAGTTAAAAATACTTAACATTAGTTTCAGCAACTTACCGATTTACTTAAAAACTTAGGATTCACATGGATGCTAGAAGTATTCACATTAGGGGGTAACGGCTTAACAGGCCAAGCAGGGTCAACTGAATTCACCCGAACATCGAGAGCATAGAGAATCTTCAGAGGGAAAATTTCATCCCATGTGGAACGCAATTTAAATAAACTTTTCCTAGTATTTTCATCCACCTAAGAACAATAGAACAATTCTATGGCTTGTTAAGTCCATATAACATGTTATCCATCTTTCTAAAATTCAAGATCACGAAAGTGTTCTAGAGCTATACCCTATACATTTGTGTAGGCAAGTTCCAATGAAAAGTGGCGAATTCAAGTGGGCACAACTGAAACAAGAACTGCACTCAGCTAATGCATTAATTTGCAGACAGTACAACAAAGTTCTGAGCAGTCAAATGTCTCTTTCATTTTCCACATATGACTTATAGTGGTATAGCAGTTATGTCTTATTTTATTTTTAGAATGTATCCACTACCAACTGCAACTGGACGTATTTCACAAGTGAGTTCTCAATATTAATGGATAAAATATTAAATTTTATTATATTCCAGCAATATAAAAACCAAACAGCACATTCATCAATTCTTTAGGTTTTTTTTTTCAGATGCTGAGTTCCCATTATCCAGAGACAGCATGTCCACTGCTGAGTTTGCATGAAGGAAATTGTTCAACACACTTGATGGGCGCCAGGTTGAAAAGGCTGCATTACTCCATTTAAAGCAAAACTTTTTTTGTATGTCAATATGCAAAATAACCCCAATTCTGAAAAGCTCCGTCAAAAAGTGAAATCTTTTCCATTGCCTAAATCTTTATACGGTCACACAGAAATGTGACTGCTGTTATTCTGAAAGTCAGCAAGGCAAAATTAAACTGATTTAAGATTAAACTGATTTAATGTCTGAATAAGTCAAAAAAATTTAACCTCTTTCAACCAAATCGTACTGAAATGGAAATTGTTATTTCAATTTCCTTTAACATTCACAGCAATGTACATTTGTAAAGGAAAATTCTGTCTTTGGTAGTTATCTTTAAAATTTATCAAGCAAACTAATGCTAAAAATACTGTCCATGAATCAATTATTATAAACTAGATCAGGTATGCAAAATTGAAATGGCTGGAGATTGGAGAGAAAAGTTGATCAAAATAGGACTTTATAGATTCTGGTAAGCAGGTTCAAAATAAAATCCTAAATCATTGTATAATTAGCACAAACAAGAGGATGCATACACTTGCTTACTCATTCTTCTGTAAAACTAAAAACACATATAAAAATCTAATTAGCTGCATTTTATTGTCCCTTCTACCGAGTGACTCACAGAAAGCATAACACGATATGATTTCATTTAGTTGTTCTCTAATGCAAATTTTCTTATGGAGGATACATCCTTTATGTTCCAACCCTTAAAATTGCAAAAAACAAGACAATGTGCCATGTCTTTATTTATACAACAGCCATTTTAAAGCTTTAGAGAAACACATTTATATATACCTTTTCAAACACATTAACAAATGTTGAAACTAGGTTTTTAGTAAATGCAGCAAGATATTCTCGTCCAACATTCTTGACAATGGAGTCCATTAGGTACATAACAGGAAGTTTCTCATTAGAAGGAGCCTGGAGTAATAAGAAGAAAACTGAGAAATTTAGTTGTAACAAAACAAAACAGATCTTTTTAAATGAAGGAATTACCAACCCCAAATCACCATACCTCCTCTGGTAGGTAACAAATCCGAAAAAAAAAGAATACAATTTACTAATTTTAGAACTAGCTATTAAAATAATCGATACCAGTGCAGCCGTTATTTGGTAAGTTGGGTTTTCTTTTAAGGTGATTATGAGTGGCAGAAAAGTACTGGCCCATGATGCAGAATTAACTACTGGGATCTGTCTTTATATGAGCCACCTCACATTCTATTGGTCTATACTTTGAGGGAACACACAGTAGTTTCTGTTGGGATCTCTATAAAATGGGACATGGATCAATTAACTAGATCTCATAAAATGAAGGGGGAGAAGTCTCAGTGGACAGAAAGTTGAATACCAGTGTTGTTAGGTGAGCCACGTTTCACTTGCTGTCATCCAAAGGCAAGTAATACCAACTCTAGACAGTTGAAGAAATGGCAATCAGACACTCAAAATTATATGGAAGCCATAGAGCTGGAACCGAAAAAATATAAATCCACAACCGAAGTATGTTGTTGAACAAACACACTTATAAATAACTGGAACCAAAGACTGGCACCGAAGACAATCTTCAATGTCTGGTCACTCCTCAATGGCCAAGGAGTCAAGATGGATTTTTTCCCCTCTGTACATAAGGCATGCCCGGAGTTCATGTAGCACCAACTGTTGTTGAAAATGAATTTCCAAAGAAAGTAGAAGCCTTCCTGTTTCTGTTCAAAATGAGTGTTAATGTCTCATCCACATTAAGGAAGGGCCACAAACTTCCAAAAAGCATCAGCATGTAGAAACTTGTTGAGGGCAATTGTTTCTGTCACACACATTGACTTTTTGCGCAGGAATAGATTAATTCCCATTTAACACCCATCAATTCTCAAAATTTGCAGTTTAACATTAAGCAGCTAACAGCGTCTGCATTTATTGCCAAAATTCCACTGCTCAAATATGTCTGCTGTCCTTGCAGCAAGGGTATTTTTCTTGTAACTAGTGTCTTTCCCTTTAACATAGTTCAAATTGTGAAGGTATTGTAGAAGATGCAAACACATAGGCAATTTTCAAATCTTGAAAAATGTAAACCACATTTTATCTTCTTCACTTTAAAATGTGTAGGGTTTTTTTCCCCTCAAAACAAGTTATTTAAACCCTTACATCAAACATCCGTTTGAAATCTGCTCGAGGGAAGATCAGCAACTCTTTAAACACACATACACACACACAAACACACACACTCACTCACTCACTCATGGCTTTTCTGGACAGCATTTAAGGAAAAGTTAAATGTAGAGAAAGGAATGCCCAAACAGGTTAAGGCATGAATATAAGTATGGGCCAATTATCAATTCCCTAATAGTTGGACTTGAAAATAATTTACTAGGTGCAATTTGCAAACTGTTAAGATTTAATTTGGATTGTTACAATAGGGCTTGCAAAGTATTAAGCCTCTTCAACACTTTAGTACTCTGCTGTTAAACCCCATCTGCAGACTATAAAGGATAGCTGTCAAAAATACAGCTAGCCTTTAAAATCTTATTCGCAAAAAGTATGTGTGCACTTCCCTTTTAAGCTATAAAAATATTTCAAGGATTAGAAAAGGTCCTATTGTATTCACAAAGCTGTGAAAACTATGTGTGAAATTACAAAACAAGGAGGCAAATTTGTCCTAGAATCTAGTTTTTAGATATTGGAAACCAATCCCAGCTTTAAATGAGTGGAATGCCACGTTCTGAGAATCAGGATTTACAACTGGAATAGTTTTCATGAACAGAAACGCATTGTGAAATACTGGAGAACCACCCCAAGCTGAGGCAAACCCCAAATCAGATTTTCAAGAAGTTGTGGAAGGTGAGAAAGCAACTCAAAATCACCAAGAAAGTGGAGATAAAATTTAAAAAGATTTCTAGAAAAACCATGTCCAGAGTTCTCAACAGAATGCTTGGTGCACTCCTTCAAACATCAGATGAATTGAATGTTGAATATGTGTGGGTCTGTGTTTTTCTTAATTTCCCTAAAAATTGAACTTTCCTCAGACTTTTTTTTTCCTGTAAACCACACCACAAAAAAGTTAACACTTTAATAACAGATTCTGCACTACACCCGGTAAATAAAAAGACAAATACATATTTTATATATTTTATTTACATTTTTAATACCAGTCACACATTTCAAAATCATTTATTAAAAAGGTAGGCAAACCACTCTGCATTACACTAAATAAAAATTGTCTCCAGACAATATTTCCTTTCAAAAGTGGTTTTCAGAGAACTCAAATCTAGTTTCATCCTGGTCACTAAAGACAGCTGTGCAAATCCCATTAGAAATACAGGTTTTAGGTATTTTTAAATACACTCAAGGGGATGTCTATGTAACCATCTCCATTATCCCAAAAGCCAAATAACAGAACTGGAATTTATGTGTTATGAACGTCTGGAGAGATCAAAAACATTAAAAGCAAATAGGGAATATTTCTAGAGAGCTGAAACTAACCAATCTGCACTGTAAACAATAGCCCTTTATCCTGAATTTTCATTTTATTATAACTTAATATCCCAGATTAAATTAGCAAAATAAAAACCCAACATACTGGCAGAAGCTAAGGAAAATGGGCAAGAAAGAAGAAACAGCAAGAGAACAGAAATGTTCAATCATAATGGAAATGTGCTACCCTTCTGCTACTTAAATGACTAAAATACTCCAGAGAAAAAATGATACTGCACCATAAGGGTGACTTTTATCAGAAAATTTCTGAGCTGGTATGAACCCTAGACTTTCTTTTTGCATCATATGCTTCTCAGGCGCCATGTTGGGATTAGACAGGCTGCCATGGTTCCTGCAGGCAGGGCTGAACATTTCTTTCCATGCCTTAATGAACATGCTGCTTTAACAAGGAATGGATCATGCATACACATGCACACACACACACCCTTAACCTGTCATGCATCTGTTACTGAAAACATTCGAGGAGCATACATATCCTCCTTCACCTAACTATAGAAATTTATTCTATAGAAAATAATGAAATTCCATTCTTCTTAACTAAACTTCTTTTTTAGGTCTTACGTATTAAGGCTAATTGTCCCTGAAACGATTTTATCCTTTTAAAAATATGTAACCGAATTAATTAGGCATGTATAGGCTTGGAGACTTAAAAACTGCATGTTTCCAGCACAGTAACTGCTGCATAGACTCAGCCAGGCGGCCATGTTGTATAGTCAATTTATGCAGGCTTAAAAATCCCTCACAAAAATTTGGGGCAGGAAGAATCAGTCTCTTTCCTGAACTGGGCAGATTTACCTTTTCCTTGGAATTATTTCATAGAAAGGAATCATTCCATGCTTATTCTAATCTTGGGGGGAGGGGGGTTTCCTGCCAATTATGGCCTAGTCTCGTTTCTACGTTAACCTTTGCTCATGCTACCATTCTCCATTCTCTTTTTTAATCTGAAAACTATCTCCCACTACATTCTGTCAAACATGGTTACCTTTCTGTTTTTAACAATAACTTTAAAAAAAAATTCATTGCATTTACCTCCCTTTTATCTAAATTGTGTTCCATAAAGTTATCTGAAACGAAGCAGTTAGGGTGGGTTTATCTGTCCCCAACACTGCTGTACTGCCATGCCTGAGGGTAGATGGTAAATTTCAAATTGCCTGCCTGCCCCCCTCTTAATCTTGACCATGTACTGTGCTCCTGATTACACTCCAGACCCCCCCCCCATCCATGTCTGTCAGAAAAATATGCTATCTATACGACTTGAGGTTCACTCTTTGTCAATAACTTGACCTACTTTAATATAGCATTTCTTTCTCAGACATGGGTGGGAAAACGTTTTGCCTGCACTGAGGGCAATTCTGAGCCACAGAGAAATCCAAGGAAAGAAATCCAAGGAAAGAAACCCAAGGAAGAAGATTCAGAGGCTTCCTGTTTGGGTTGTGTGTGTCTCCCCATGTGACATTCCTAAGGAAACTACCCATTTCCCTTCCTTAGGACTTCCTCTTTTCTACCCCTCCTCTGCTTAATTGTGATAGCCCCTAGACTTATATAGAGCTTCAAAATGCTTTACAGCCCTCTCTAAGCAGGTCTACAGTGTCAGCACCTTCCCCCCTCCCTCCCCAAACAATCTGGGTCATTTCACCTACACCTCAGGAGGATGTAAGGCCCAAGTCAATCTTAGCTACCTTCCTCTCCTTCCAAAATACAGGTAGCCCTCCGACTTACGACCGCAACGTTTCTGTTGCTAAGCGAGACGTGTTCGTCAAGTGACCTTTCTTTTTTTTCTTTTGCCCCATTTTACGACCTTCCTTGCCGCAGCCGCCAAGCGAACCACTGCAGTCGATATAAAAAGTCTAAGTTTAAAACCTGGTTGTTTCAATTAAGTCAAACTGGCTTTCCCTGCCCCCACTTGCAATCCCACAGGAAGCGTGGCGCGGGGGAGGGGGGAAACACTGCTGCTGCTGCTGCAAACGGTCGTAAGGATGGAACCGGTTGCCGAGCAAGCCGCGGTCCCAAATGGTGGGCCCCCGGGTGACCACATGGGGGATGCTGCAACGGTCAAAAGTGTGGGGAGAAAAAAAAACAGGTCACAAGCCACTTTCCCCCCCCCCCGCCGTCATCCCTTTGAACTGTCAAGCGTTGTAAGTCGAGGACTACCTGTACAACTCTCTTTTTGAGAGGAGGAGGGGGGTTCCTACATGGCTCTATCCTAAGGCCTCAAAATCCTGATCTCTTCTTCCCCCACCCCCTTCGATGTTGTGACCTTTTTTCCTCTGAATCCCACACTCACACAGGCGGCCTCTCTCTCTCTCCCCCCCCCACCCTCACCCCCCGTTTTCCACCCCCTAATCCTATGGCTCAAACACAAACACGCGGGGTTGGGAGGAGGGTAGAGAAAAGTGGGGTGGGGGGGGGATAGAAAAGGAGAAAGACCTGCTTGCCCTAGAGAGATGGGGAGGGAGGAGAGGGCTGGGTTCGGGGTGGGGGGGGGAGGAGGGGAAGGGATCGGGATGGGATGGGATTTGGGGCGGGCGGGCGGGGAAGGGGGGTCTGAATAGAGAAGAGCGTATTGGGCGTAGAGTATTATAAAAACCTTGGCGATTTGCGCCTCGATCAGCGAGACGATGTCCTTGGCGAAGGGCACGTTCTCCTCGGCCAGGATGGTCAGCATGTTGATGTGCGGCTTGCTGTTGAACGTCAGGTCATCCAGCGACGACTGGTAGTCTCGGCAGGCGTCCTCGCTGTTGCCGCCACCGGTGCTGACACCGCTGGCGGCCCCTTCGGACGTCGTCGTGGTCGCGCCGCCGCCCGACATTCTGGCCAACACCCACCCCACCCACCCACCTTTTGGTGTGTTTTTTCCCCCCCTCAGGCCTGACAGGCCGCGGCGGGACACGGACCGACCGATCCCCCCGCGGGCCAGGCCAGGCGAGGCAAGCCTCTTTTTTTTTTTCCCCCTTCGCCGATGTGGTGGTGGCTGTGGTGATAGTGGCCGCCGCCGCCGCCGTTGATTCCCACACCCGGCTTTTCTTCTAGCTCATCCTCCGCTTCGCCGCTCCTTGTTTTGTTTTTTTTCCTCTCCCTCAGGTCGTCGGCCGCCTCCTCCTCCTCTCCTCAGCCGCCGCCGCCGTCGTTTGCCTCGATCAACCGCCTTTCCTTTTTTTTTTTCCTCCCTCACAAACGCACGCACAAAATGGCGGCGGCGGCGACGACGACGACGACTCCTGCGGCTCGCGAGCGCCTTCTGTCCTCCGGCTTCAACCGCTGCGTCATCTGAAATGGTTCCGAAAAAGGAGGGAAGGGGGCGGGCGCTTTGGAGAGCGCCTTTTGTTCGCTGGCTGCCACGCCATTGGCTCCGCGAGGGAGGGGGAGGACACCTCCGCCGCGCTCTGATAGGGCCGTCCCGCCGTTCTTTTCCCCCGCCAACCCTCCCCCGTCCCGCTTCCCATTGGTTGGGGGAGACGATCTCCTCGGGAGCTTTTATTGAACGGCGCCGCTCCTCGCGGCGATTGGCCGGTCCGCCTTGTAAAAACCCGCCTTTCTTTATTTCTTCAGCTTTGGGTTGGCTCTTCCGAATGGAACCCGGACTCCTTGTTGTCGCGTGACGTGAGCAGCGGCGGGGGGGGGGAGGAGTGGAAGCGGGGGAGTGGCGGTTGCCTCCCCCTCCCCCTTCCCTTCGCAGCGTTTTTTTTAAAGCGTTCAAGACTGTCCGCGAGACCTCGTTTCCTATTGGTTCCGTTCGTTGGCTCAACTGTTGCTATGGGAATACGGGCCTTTTGAGGCCTACCTAAAAGTCACACGGCCAGTCAGGAGGGCCTTGCGTTACGTTCGGTTTTTTTTCACGCTATCGATAGCCACTGCACGGGGTAGTATAAAACTGCCCAATAATACTGATAATAATCCGTCGTGCCCTGCTGTACTACAAAAGGCTGGCATGTGTGGAGACTTGGCTGGTGCATCTTGCAAAAACAAACAAACATACACATTTTAAAAAAAATCCCTCAGATTTGGGCTCTGCCACACTGGAAAGCAACTGGGGAATGGCTTCCTTTAAAAGAAAATGTGTTGCCCACCGACAGAGATTTCAATTTCTATACAGCAAACAAGCCTAAAATAGGTTTTCCAGAACGCCTAATTAGTCAGTCTTTCAGCCCCTTGCTGACAGCTTAATTGGAAGAAAAAGTAATTACCTCATGCCACTGATTTATGGCATGGATGCCCCGCTCTAAGGGCTTACATACTAGCACTCTGAGAAATCCCTTGAAAATACAAAAAAAAAAAAAACCCTTCTTTTCCTTCAGGGATACCTTTACTCCATTCTCTTGTGGCACATATATATATAGAAACCTTATTTGCTGCTAGATACCTATTTAAAATTAAGTCAAAACAAGCTCTAATAATCTTCCAGAAGCCCACAAGGAAATTGTGCATGTGATCATTATTTAGCTGAGGTCTAAATAATGAGATGAAATTTCTTTCAGCCCATGGTTTAAATTAGACATTTATTTATTATATTTCTATGCCATCCATCTCACAGTTCGAGCAACCCTGGGTGGTTTAAAAATGATTTTAAAAAGATAAAACCAGTTTAAATGTAAGAATTAAATAGTGCAAACCAAAGAGGTAGATGGTGTGGTTCTTTTGCTATTGTTTTGATTTTCTGTTTTGCAAAGTTTTTCAAAACGCAACTGGGCTTTGCTTTTCCTTGAAGGCGTTTCGCTTCTCATCTAAGAAGCTTCTTTGGTTCTATCAAAATTGAAAAAGTAAAATGTTTTCAAGGGAAAAGCAATGTCCAGTTGACTTTTGAAAAAGCACTTTTGGGTTGACTCAATTTGATGGAGAGCTCCATTGAACGTCTCTGTGTTGCACTGAAAATTATAAGATATATAAATTATAAAATATAAGATATATATTTTTCTGGCAGGAAAATTTGCATTTCTAAGCCACAATGCTCTATGCATTTTAAAAGAATGAGATTGCTTCCAATGAAGCTCCTCATGGCTTGGTGGATGCTTCCATCTTAAAGTTTTGGTATTGATAGGAAAGTCATTTGCAACAGCCTCCTTCAAAACTGCTATTTCAATACCTCAGCTGTTTATCAAATTTTAAATTTCATTATTAATATTTCAATAAGTGATGTTAGCATTTTAGCAAGGCATCTTGGCCTCCTCCTGAACTTTAGGAAACCATGTTTTTGCTTTGAGACCAAACCATTTCCTTTGATGTGTAAAAACTAGCCCTTTGGGAGACCATCAATCAAATAACGGCTGCATTCTAAAGTCTTTGTGTGTTGCAAGTGTTAAAAGAAACGAACCTGGACAAGTAAAGATGATATGGTATTTTTGAGGGTATTTTTCTCACATCTTTTATTGTTTGATTGTTGCTTTCTTACATATCACATATACCAAGTGTATCTTTTGTTTCTATACCCTATACCATCCTGCCTTTAATAAAATGTTTTTCACTTTCCCTGAAGTACTTGTCTTGTGGTTCATATTGTTGGAGTATCTTTGAACAGTCATTAAACAAGTGGTTGTAAGTTGAGGACTACCTGTGCTGTCAACAGCTGGACTTAAACAACTTACAACCGGGTGATTAAACTTGGTTCTCTCCTTGGGCTGATGCAGCACTTCATGTCTATGCCTTAGCAAATTTCCCAAAATTCAACAGATAGGTAAGACTGCAGAAAAAACTATTGCAACCAGCCTGCCTTCCGTTGAGGATCTATATACTGCATAAACCAAAAAGGGCTGAGAAAATATTTACAGACACCTTACATCCTGGAGGTAAACTGTTTCAACTCCTCCTCTCAGGTTGCCATTACAGAGCATTGCATACCCAAAACAACTAGACACAAGGACCGTTTTTTTTCCTCATGCCATCATCTCTCTGCTAAATTCCCACAGCACTGCCTAGGGATATTTATCCATGTAGTAGGGCTGTGTAGGAAGATAGCACCCACCCCTCTCCTAGGTGAATGAAATATTCTAGGAAATATTAAAAAGGCAGAATATATTTCCCTAAAGAAAAAACATGCTCTTGGAAAGCAGCCCCCACCTTTGTTAAAACAGCAGCTATTTTGGTGCCAATCTATCTACAATGCAAAAGACTGGGTTAGCTTTATCGACAACACAAAAGACCTTCGCCCTCAGGACATGGTGGAATTACCCAACTCACCACATGGCACAAACAAAGCCCAAAAGCTTCAAACCAAATTTGAATCATTACCCATGGCCACATGGGAGCCTACAACCAAGTAGGATACCTGCCCTTGCCATAGGAGTAGGAAGCAAGGTCATAGCCCAAGAGAGGGTATAAATCCATTCCCTTCTCTCACCCAAGGCCTTTTTTGCCCAGGACTTCAAACCATGTGGACCTGTTCATCAATAAACCATTTTTCCAAAAAGTCTCCATGTTTCCAGTGTCTTTATCTCCACTTGGAACTGAACCCAGATGGACATTTCTTCCAACAGCTGTATTACTATTATCCTTCTCATCTTTTCTATTGCCTTCTCTTATTGGTGTCTTATATCTCTTTATTTTTGGTACATACACTTCTTATATCTTTGTTGTTTGTACATACACTGACAGCTTATGCACCGAGATAAATTCCTTGTGTGTCCAATCACACTTCACCAATAAAGAATCTCTTCCCTTCCCTTCATGCCCTGGAGACAAATTCCTTATGTCCACTTGGCCCATATATACTCTCCTCTCTCCTC
>JAEANM010008367.1:1450-17060 GCA_017656035.1 Myanophis thanlyinensis | reverse complement strand
TTTTGGGTCGTTAGTGTAATCTTCTGGGTCGTTAATGTAATCTTCTGGGTCGTTTGTGTTTTGATTTCTTTTCCATTGGTCTCTTGAATTGTGACAGCTTGGGTAATGTTCTGGGGGGATGGTTGTGATTTATAGCCGGAAAGGAGGAGGAACTTGCTTTTTCCAATCTTCCATTTAACATTAAAATTACAAACCAGTTGCACAGCTGATAACAATTTTCTTAGTAGTTTCCCAGTTCAGTTCAGTGAACTGAGTGGAGTTACTTTGGATGCTGAGCAGGAGCTGAGCATTTGGTGGTGTCCATTTGAGCAGCCACATCAGATTGGTTCCAGAGACTCAGAAGAGACAGCAAAGCCCCCGTACAGCTTGACTGTTGGCTCTTGGCTTAGTTCAGCCACTGGAGTTAATTCATGATTAATCAGCTTGAAGTGCAAACCAGGCCAATAAACATATATGAAACCTATTTTAAGATCCTCATGCCTGCCAAAAAAAAAAAGGGCTCGAATCTTGTCCAGGTCTTCGTAAGCCAACCTGACCACATGGTTGGATTAAAAGTAAGTGGTGTTTATTATCATAAGCACCTACCTCTTGAAAGTAATGCATAGATGACTCTGGATATAAATCACTGTGAACATGAACATTATCCAATTTCACTTGCACCCTCCTACTCAGAAAGCCTAAGGTTTCTTTCTCTGTTTCTCCCTCCCTCCCTCCTTTACCCCCTTTCTCTGTCTCTCTCTCACACTCACAATGTTGCTGATATCAATGAGGATAGTCTTCAATGACCCACTCAATTACCCAAAGGGAAATTCAGCTGACTTCTGGACTTACCTTAAGGGTGCACCCTAAAACTGATTCCCTTGTCCATCTTTCCTGGCCTGCTGGCATCATTGGCTGTTGTGGCTGTGGATGATGGAAGCTGTCATCCAAGGCTTAAGGATGGCAGCCAGATGGACCCAAGGAAGCCTGTGCCTGGAATCCTACTTAATTAACTTTTGATCCAATGGATAGCTTCCTTTCAAACAATCCATATCATTGAATTTGGCACCAGGTGGTCAAATTAAATTGGAATTTTTAATTAAAACTTTTCCTTTTCCTTTTAAAAAATAAGGAAATAAAAGTACTATAGTTTTGCCCCTCTGAATAGATGTGTTGCTTTGAAAAGGTAGGAGACAATATTGGAGAACTAGAAAAATGTAAGAAGTTGTGGCTGTTTTGTGCTAATTTAGTAGTTCAGAGTTGTGACATTTAATAGCCTCCAATATTAAATAAGGACTCTTGGATGAAAGCATGGTGAAAATCTCACATGGTACCAATAGTGCTTTTGTGCTTTTTTAGTTTCTACCAGCAAATACCCAACCTGATGTCCCCATGTGTTGGATTTGGATTGCCAGGATTGCCAGCCAGCAATGGACTTTGTGCCTAATGATTCAGGATGATGGGAACAAGAATCCATCCTATTTGGAAGACAGGAGAAAAGGATGAAGGCATGGAAGGTCAGTAGGAAATTGGAAATTAAGCAGTGAGGATTTGGAACCTAGCCAAGATTGTCACAATCCTGAAGCACACTTACAGAGAACTGAAGAAGATCCCAGATCAGAATTTCCCATGCAAGAAAATATCGTTTGAAGGGTCCTTCTTGGTGCTCTCTGAGCTTGCTAGTTTTCTTGCAGACATTTCATTACCAAAACTAGGTAACAACATCATCATCATCATCAGTGCTAATAAGGAATAAATAAGTTCTTACTAGCACTGATGATGTTACCTAGTTTGGGTAATGAAACATCTGCAAGGAAACAAGCAAACTCAGGAGCACCAAAGACCCCTCATTTCAATCCTGAGCTACAAATGTTCTCCATTATTGCTAAAGCATCATTTACTGAATGCCTGTCTTTCTGTGTAGCTGCTGTTTAATTTGAGGAGTGTCAGTTGCCTTCTTGCTTCATCCAAAGAACTCAAACATAAGATTTAGCTTGGGAAATCAAGAAATGAAACTACATAACGCTTTCTGAGTATGGGAGAGTTTGTACCACTGCTCTCCTCTTTTAGAGCTTCACTTAATTAACTTCATCAATTCCTGCTCAGATTTAAGATTTGTATAGTAGATTTGTATAGTAGGGATTCCCTAAGCTCGTAACAATGTAGTTCCAGAGTGGAGGAACTAATAAAATAATGGGTCCTGGCAATGTCAGTCCACTAAAAAGCACGCGCTGTTGAACTTAAAAGTCTTGTATATTGTGTGCAGATGGGTGGTCCTAGCCCAAATCCCTTTTTTAAAAAAAAAAAGTATTTCCCAAGGCAGTTGTGAAATAGTTCCATTGAGAACTGAAATTTATACCAGGGAAGTAAAAAAAGGAACATGGCCAATCTCGCCTTTCCCCTTGGGAGGCATAATAGGTTTAAAATCTGATTCTCCCATCTGAGACTCGGTCAGTTAGGTTTTTTTTTTCTAAATTTAGACTTAGGTGAAGCAGGAAAACATTCCATGTTTTAGGTACTTGCCCTGCTGCCTCAACTGCATTCTTGCAAAGACAATTTTTTTTGCCCTTTTAATTTGTTCAATCTGTCCTCTGACAACCTTTCAGAAGAACCTGGGAGGTAGTGAGAGGACTGAGTTTTAACCAGGGTTGTTCCTTGTAAAACATTTCTTCTCCCTTTCATCCACTGCTACAAGGGCCATTGAGTGCAGTGTCACTTTTTAATTCAAAGCCCCTTAGCAGGCTTAGTGCATCCTGTTTTGTTTTGTTTTTTGAAGTTCTGACTGCTGGTTTGGAATGAGAGCAGTTGCTGAAAAGCTCAGGCTGCAAAGTTCCTATCCAGAAAAATGTTTGTCAGTGCCAAGCCCAACTGCCCTCTCCCCACCTGCTCCTTGAGACGTGCAAGGCATTAGATTAGAAGAAAGGGAAGCTACTTGCTGTCCTCCAGATGTGTTGGATTTCAACTCACATCAGCTCTCAGCCAGCAATCTCCTAGCCATGGGTTGTGGGAATTGTAGTTCAAAGCATAGCTTAAGTTAACAAAGTGCCAGAGAAAATGTGGTGGCCTTTGCCTTTAACAAAAGTATTTCCCAATCAAAACTGCAGATTAATTAGCATTGATTAAAAGGGACAGAATCCCAAATGTGCAGCAAAGCAAAGTTCTACTTTCCATCCCTTCCACTCTCCATTATTACTGGGAGGCAGAAACACAACCTGATTCTTAAACCTTTCTCAACCCATTATTTCTTAAATTAATGGGGCATTGTCACTGCTCAATCCCCACCCCAATTTGATTCAGGCGTCACTTGAAGATTAAGGTAAGAACAGTTCTTTAGTTCCTTCTGGAGCTTCTTTACAATCAGGTTGAGGAACTTTACTATCTTGGGATACAGCATCCTAAAACTCTCAGCTGTCTCATGTAGCACAGCCAGTGGAGAAGGATGCTGGGTGGGAAATTGTAATCCAGCAATCCAGAGAGGAATATAGATTTTCCCGTGCCTGAAGTAATGCTAAGGGGTGTATTCTTAATAGTACAAGACCAAATTTGGAGAAGGGAGGGGAGATCTTTTTTATTCTTATGATTCAGTTCTCCCCTCCTCTATTGCATTTTATAAAAATTTGTTAATATAGACAAAACTTATTCATACAGCAATCTGTTTAGAAGGCACTCTCACTGAATATTCCCAAACCAGAGGACATAGGATCGGGAACCCAACTATTCCAATGGGATTTATTCTGTTCTTTAATAGGACTCCCCCAATCCACTACCAATTGGCTTGGGGAGTCCTATTAAACTATATTGTTCCACTTATTTCCAAGTGAAAGAAATGGAAGAGTAACAACCAATTTCTTGTAGACAGCGTCCTGGTTAGTTTCAAGGAGCCTCCTCCCACATCTTGTACGGATGTCAATTACTTGTCCTTATTGGTCTTCCCACTCTTTTATATACAGGTGCAGAATCATTTTTGCCCCTCTTCATTCTGTCTCTTCCCCAGGTTCATTTCTTCTGACACTGCCCTCTTTGAGAGCCGTGTCCCTGGGAATAAACACAGGCAACTCCAAATTCAAGGCTTTTAAAAAATTTCATCTTTTATTGGAAAATTATCTCGATCAATATTTTCATGAACCCATGCAGACATACACACACTTTGCGATAGGCAGTTTCTGAAAGCATTCTCCCTTTTCAAGGAAACGCATTTGGTGGTTTCTACTTGGGCCTCCCTCTCCTGCTTTGGAAGAGTCTGATTGGACCCAGCTGATGAAAGGTTATCAGGATATAACCAACAAAGCATCTGTTTCATGGGTAGGAGTGAAGGGCGAAGACAATGAATTAGGTTTAGCAAACAAGCTCACATCAATGGGGTGGGGACTCATATTTATTTTTTTAAAATATATATTTGCATTGAAATAAAAAATGAGAAAAAGATAGCCTGCATTTGTTTTAAACATCAGAGTTTTGCAGGTTATAAATAATTTAATCCCTAGTAGGGAGAGGTATGTGCAATAAGAACCCAACGTTCAGTGTTTTTGAAAACTTGGCATTTTTCCTGTTCAGTCCAAAAGTGATTATGCCAACAAAACATCCTTAAACAAAACCCTGATTCCATTAATTCAGTGTCTAAAGTCATGATTCTCATCCAGTTACTCCTCTGCCTAGACAGAGCTTGCTGTAAATCATCTTGCGATTGCAGTAGTAGAGCAGAGTTTATTCCAGTCCAGAATATATGTGATGAAATTCAGTAGACTCGACATTCATAAAATCACTCCTTTCCAGCACTCTGGGCCCCAAGGCAAACCTCTCAATATTTTCCTCCCCCCACATTAGCCACCATTTAAAGAGCTAGTAAGTTGCTCATATTCAAGGGAAAGGAACTTGCTGGTGCCTGGGATTCTTGGAGAGGGATGGGGAAGTCACCCCAGTTGGCTGCATTTGTATCAGCACTATGCAGAACTCTGGAAGGCTAATAGATGGCAGCAAAGACTTAGAATGTTTTGCAATCTATTTGGCTGCCATCTAGTGGCAGCCCTAGGCAGTCTGTACTGGGACTGCCTGCTGTAGATTACATGCCAATCCTGGAAAAGACTGCAACCATCCCCTCTTTTTAAGCTGAAGCCTGGCCAGGGCCCATTATGCTTGTTGACCCCAAGGTGGCCAACTCCATACTTTGGCTGTGTCCATACTGCTCCCTCCTCTAACAGTTGTCTTTCTGCAAGCTAGCACACATTGCCTTGGAGTCCAGCATTGTAAGAGTTTCCTTGCTGGAAGGACACTACACCTTTGGTGTTCCCCCCATTGCCAGATATAAGGGCTGCTCAAGTCAACTGGCCTTTGGCTTCCACTGCATAGGCATGTTTCAGAGTGACCTCACATTCTCTCAGCTGCACTGCAATTAGGCTCTCCTCTCCCTGGACCACCTTATGGAGCTGAAACATGCTTACTGACCCAGTTGTCCAGATGCTAATCTTGGTCTAAAGCTGCTCTGGGAGTTTAGGTCGCTTTGCATTCCCTGAGGTTTGCTCCAAGCTGAAGGGTACATAGGATTCAGCCTTGATTCAAGTTACTCAAGATTGGAAACCTGGCACTTTCCAGATATTTGGATTTTAAATCCCATGTGCCCCAGACACGACCCACAGGAAAGGCAGAATTAACTCAGGCAGGTTATACCTGACTTAATAGAGTTGAGGCTTTTGCAATTTCAGTTTTTCACTGGCCAAACATCTTCCCTTTTGACAGCATCCCTACCCATTGATCAGGATTCAGGATCACCCTTAATAAATGTTAGCATCCTTATCTAGGTTGGCTCCAATGCTATGAACGGGTATCCGGGAACCAGTCAAGTTAACTTGATTGGACTTACTTCAGGATCAGTATACGCTTTATTTACAACCACGGAGAAAAGATCCCATCCTCCGATGCACCTCTCCAGATTCACTTTAAGAAGCAGGGCGCCTGCAGGCTGATGGATGCCCCCACCAGCCATCAAATAACCAATCAATCATCGGCAGGAAATGGTTTCCCTTCAGCCAGTCAGAAAGAAACTCTGCTGTCCATCTTAGAGTCCAACCTTTAATATATATGCGTATGAACAGCTTTTTGGTTTTGGTCTGGAGGGGAAAAACAGCGTTTTTAAGGCACAGTCTTTTTCACTGAGTCTGGACTTTTTTTTTTCTTTTTAAAGTGCATCGAGAGACACTTGGCGTCTGTCCCCACGTTACCACAGCCTTTCATGGGGTTTCTTAGACAGTTCGATCGTTACACCGACAGAGTCTCTGATGTACGATAAGGCCTGTAGGTGTTGTGATGACTGGCCGCCACCTGCTGCAATGAGCTGGGCAGCCGGAGGGGGCAGTAGAGCTGAGAAACGGCCAGCGTTTGCAGCTGCGCCGAAGAAAGCCGGGGAGAGGAGAAGGACGAGGGTCTCGCGTGGAAGGGCTGGTGCGGATCGCGGACGTTCAAAGCCTTTCCCTTGGAGGACTCCAGCATCAGAGGATCGGGGAGGCCGTAATGGTAAACGGCAGAGGCCGCCGCCAGTGGGAAAGTAGGGACGACGCCGTAAGAGACGGCCGGATGAGCGAGGAGCCGGGAATAACTCGGGGGGGCGGCCCACGCCACCGCCCGTTCTCCCACCGGCCTCGCCAGGGGCCGCGGCTGCTGTTGGGAAGGCTGGAACGGTCGGCTCAGGATGCTCTCGATGGCGAAGGGGCTGGAGAATTTCGTGACCGCCGCCGAGGCACCACCGACGGCTCCCACGCCCAATTCCCCCGAGGGAGTCTTCCGATCTGCACTCGGGGAAGCGGGCGCGGGGGACGGCTGAGCCGACGGGGAGTGAGCCCCGGCGGGCGGAGTGAGCCCCGGACGGTTGAGCCGCTTCCTCCTCCTGCGGAAGACGCCGTCGGCGAAAGTGTACTCGGAGTTAGGGTTGAGCATCCAATAGTTGTCCTTGCCCCACGGCCGGGCCGGGTCTCGCAGCACCTTGACGAAACAGTCGTTGAGCGAGAGGTTGTGGCGCACCGAGTTGCGCCAGCCCGTGTAGGCGCCGCGAAAGAAAGGGAAGCGGCTCATCAGGTACTCGTTGATCTCCGCTAGGGTCAAGCGGCCCCCGGCCGAATCCCGGATGGCCATGGCGATCAAAGCGATGTAAGAGTAGGGAGGCTTCGGACGGCGCGTGTAAGGCTTTCCCGACAGCCCCGGCGCCGCTTTACACTCGCCTCCCGGGGAAGGCGAAGGCTCGGTGCCCTGCCCGGGAGAGGCTCCGCAACCACTGGCCGGACTGAGCGCCGCGCAATCCCCGTCGGAGCCCAGCTCGCTCTCGGCTGCCCGCGGGGAAGCTTCGCTGCCGCCTTCCTGGTCGCTGCCGCTGGGGCCGCCGAGCTTGTCCTCGTATCGTGGAGCGAAGATCTCCAGCTTCATGGTTGCGTCCCCAAGCTCGTCTGCCGCTCGATCCCCCCTCCTACTCCCAGGCTGTGCCTGCCTGCCTTCCTCCTTCGGGTGGAGGGGGGGGGAGACTTAGGGCTTCGATTCCCCGGGAGACGGGATCAACAGTTGGGGTGCATGTCTGTACCTGGTCAAAGTCTCGGAATGGGAATGGACGGGCGGGGTGGGGGAAAAGCCTAGAGGACTAGATCGTCTCCGCTTTGGGATCCCTGGAAAGGCAGGGCGTGGTTCCAAAACGCTGGCAGGTGGTCTTTCTTTTTCCTCCCTCCGCAAACTCTCCGGAAAGGAACCCGAACTCAGCTCATTCCAGCCAAGGCCAAGAAAAATTGCTGTCCCGTATGCTTTTAATATATATATATATATTTAGATAGTTCAGGCGAGAGGGAAGTGGTATAAGATTTTTGGAAAGGCGTCTCAGGTGCGGTGCTCTTTTCCCATTAGCCGGGCGACGGTCGCTTTCTTAGAAAGCAAAAAAAAAAAGCGCGGATCGCTCACTCCTGGCAGTTCGGGCGAACTTTTATTTCTGGCGCCGACTTCTTCCACCATCGGGGCAGGGTTTTCAAAATGCGAACCCTCTTCTTCTCCCCCCCCCCCCCTTGTAAAGACGTCTGAGCCCGGGGGCAGGGATGCTTTTGCCGTCCCTCTCTTCCCCACTTCCTCGTCCGGGCTGCTTCAGGCGCTGAAGTGGAGAGCAACAGGTGGCCGAGAAGTTGGAAGCGACTTCAAATGGTTCCCCCTCCGCCAAGCGAGTCTTGAGTTTTTGGGAGTTTGGTTTTGTTGTTGTTGTTTTTTTCCCTCCGCGCGGAAACTCAAATCCTTCCCGGTTGGGATGAAAAGACCCACAGCAACGACCGCGGGATAAAAACCGGTAGTCCGTCTCCCTCCTCCGATCGCGTAAACAGGGACGTTCCCGGCTCCCGAAGGGAAAGCGCAAAAGCCGGCGCCTCTTCTCAGCCCCACGCGGACGAGTCGTCTGCTGGCGGGCGCAACACTCGAGCTGCCGCTGCTGTCATTAGTGGTATATATTGTCATTATCTCTCTCTGGGACTTGTCGGGCCAGCCCATTCGAGCGCTGGGCGAGAGGGGGGAGGAGGAGCTGCCACCACACCTCCTCCCTCCCTCCCTCCCTCCCCCAAGAGGCTACTGGGTGGGTCGGCCAAGGTGGGCACCGATCGCGCTGCCTGCCAGCCAACCAGCCAGCCAGCCAGCCCTCGCTGGGAAGCAATTGGTGCCTCTTCTGGCCGAGCCCCGCCTCCTCCCTGAGGGTTCCGTCCAATGAAACCGCCGGCACGGCTCAGCTCCTCCCCCTCCGCTCCTTCCTCTTTTGCTGAGCGGGAGCCTCGCCTCAGGTGCGAAGGGCCAGGTGCCTTTTACAGGTGGCGGTGCCCGACCTGCGGTCTCCCTGGTCGCCTTCCTCGGGGAAGAATCGGCCTCGGCGCTTGGCAGAAGTTTGCGGGTCGATCGGTGCGCCAGGCTTTCTTTTTCCTTGTTGCTGATTAGAACAGAACAGAATGAGAGAGTTGGAAGGGATCTTGTAGGTCATCTAGTCTAACCCTCTCCCTCCCCTCGCCCAAGCAGGAGACCCTACATCATTTCTGACAGAGGGCAGTCAGGTCTCTTCTTTGAAAGCTCCCACAATTTCTGAAGGCAAGCCTGGTCCCTTGGTTGATTACAGTGAGCTAGGTTTAGTTTAGGGGGGTTGAAAAAAATCCCAAACTGGAGGACCTAGCAGAGTAAACACGGGAAAAAAAAATCAGGGTGCTGTTTTGCACTAAAAAGAAAAAAAAACCCCAATAACCATTGTAGTTGCAATACAGTGATATATGGTATACTTGTAGAATCTGGTGACTTACACCTGGGGAATGGTGCCAGCCTGCTGCTGAAAAGTACAGGGCGATTCTTTTAAGTCTGTTAGCAGACTGTGTGGAGTATCTTCCTCAGGGAGTTTTTAATAGAACAGAGCTGGAAGGGATTTGAAGGTCTTCTAGTCTAACCCCCTGCTCAGGCAAGAAACCCTATACTTGTCACTGGTGCCACTATTGCAAACCTTATACCGTTTCAGAGAAATGGTTGCCCGATCTCTGTGATTGGCATCAGCATAGCATTTTTGGTACTCCCTCAAGACCTCTCTGTTTTGGCTCAGGCGTTTTCAGCTGCTTTATTTTAGATTTGGCTAATGTATGGATTTCCTGCCTTTTGTTGCTGCTGTGGTCAGGAGTCTGTTTACTATTCTGATATACCACGAAGGCCGTGGTGAAAGAAGTAAAATAGAGAATGAAGTTGTAATATATATATATATTCAGTCTCCCTGAATTTTTAAAAGATACCAAGCCACAAATTTGTCTGGGTTATCTAGAGGGCTCTTTTATATTTAATTGCTAAGCTGTAAATAAAAACTGCTTGAACTCAGAAATATTGCTCTATCACTTTGCCCTGGGAAGAAATTGCAAAATATTATCAGGTAGATTAAAAGAAGAATGAGTGCTAAGATTCATTTTTATGAATCTTTTATGAATTTATCACACTTTATTTTCTTAATATATCCAAACTAGTTTTGGAATATTATATGTTATATTTCTGAATCTGTTGAGGTGAAATCATATAATAGTAAGCATATGTAACATGACCTGAAACTTTTGAGTTCCATTTTCACTTCTGTTGCTTTTCCAAATTTAGATTGAGACAATATGAAAAGTTGAGCAATTTGACTTTTTAAAAATAAATATTGATCTCATAATTGGATTGTCTAATTATTAACAAACCTGTTTCTGTCTTTTACTGATTTTCAATGGGACTGAAATGTTGAGTGGCTTGTATCCAGTATTTCAAAACTGAATTTTATGGAATATTTCAAGCAAGGAATGTGGCAGAGCAAAGTGAAACTTTTGTAAATCCTAATTGTTTACATGGAAAGGATGTAAACTCATGATTATCTCTTTCATTGAACAGTGACTCTCACAAATAATCATACTGAAAAAAGTTGATAGGATCATGCTATATTTAAATCTGCAGCATCTAATTAAACTGAGGATATTATGATATTTCTTAAGGTGCCCTGGAGTATTTTACCTAACCAAAGATTGCTACCTGTAATTTGATGATTTATAATTTCAAAATGAGGATGGTAGCCAAGTTAAAGGAATTATGTGTGTGTATGTACCCACCCACCCGCATACACACATACATGTACTCTCTATATTCTCTTTCTCTCCCCCCCCCTATCTATATATACCAGTCAAACAAGTTTTGTGGCTGAGGTGCTAGTTCTTTAACACTATCCTGCTAAATACATTTGGAAGTATTTTTTTTTTCAAATAAATGTGCTTTCAAATATTCCCCCTCTGCTCATTGTATGCATGATTTTTAAAGAAGCTTTTCTTCCCCCAATTCTCAAAATAAAGTAACAGTGTAGGATTGAATTTGTGTGTTAAATATGAATGACTCTGGACAACAATAAATTGTGATCTAATATAAAATAAATGCAATGTATTCAGTTATATACACACTGTCCTATAGTCAAGGCATCATGGAATTCATTTATCTTCATCTGACAATATTTTATACACACACACACATACACACACTGATTTGTTGCCCGTTTTAACAATCTTGAGTTTCAACACCTTATATATTGGATAAGGGATTAGAAGTAGGAAGACCCAGGTTTTATTCCTCTGTCAGGCATAGAAGCCAGATGGATGATTTTGTGCCTACTTTCTTTGTTGGCCTTACATTGAAACAAACTGGAGCAGCATAGTAGAGTCTTTAATCTTCAGTGAAGAGGCTGTACACACACAGCACATTTCTTATATCTACTAACTATGAGATAACTCTGGAGAGCCTGGTGCTCTCTAAGCTTTGTTGCTTTCAGATGTTTTGCAAGAAAATGCAAACAAACAACCAAGCTCAGACAACATCAAGGGCTCTACAATTCAACCCCAAGCTACCTATATCCTCTTCAATTGGTACTGTGAATTAAGCATGTTTTTGGAAGAGCTGTTTTCACCTGAAACTAATCCATTGTTTTTCAGAGGGGTAATTATATCAGTCTGTTGCAAGAAGCTTTGGTAAACTAAGGATCACTTCATCAGATATACTGTATAAGATATTATCTGAGATTGACAAATAATGTGTGGGTGTCCTCCAAGATAATTGTAGAAGACAACAGGTTAGAATATATGTAATTATTTGTTCAAACAATTATATAAATTATACTGATATTTTCTAACATGTAGAAGTCTACGTGACACAATCTGGAATATTAGTGTTTATTTTAACAAGTTCAAAAAGAAATCCTCTTTTTAACAATACCACTGCTTTTAAAACTTTTTCTGCTAGAAGCCATTCAAAGTTTGAACAGATGGGAATGAATAAATCTCTTTCTTTCTTCCTGATCACCAAACATGATTCAAAATGCTTTCTAAAATAATATTTCAATTTCCCTAAAATTAGTTCTTCTACATGGTACTACATGGTACATTGTATTAAGAAAATATTTCTGGTGAACCCACAATATTAGATATGTTTGGAAGTTTCATTTTAAGATAACATTGCAACTGTTGTGACCCATCAGTGGCCAGAGGAGCTGTTGGCAGACTTCGACAGTGTGGAACAACATGAGCCTGTATGGGAGACTAGGCAAGGCTCCGATGAGTGTCAATCATCAGCTGCCTTTCAGCAGTGAAGAGGAAGAGGTGGAAACTGTCCCTGCACATGCACAGAGCTGCTAGGAGAAGAGAGCAGCTCCAGAATCAGGGCCGTTTAGGAAGGCATGGTACAGGTGGCCGGTGATTGGCCCCTCCCAGTGGGATTAAAAGAAGAACAAAGGAGAGGGGAGTTTTTGCAGAGGACAATTTCGTTCATAATGCTTTGGAAAAGCTCTGTTCCTGCCTTGGTGACTACAAGAGGACTTGTGAGTCATTCTCTGGCCTTCTGCCAAGCCTGATAGGAGTCTGGGCTATCCGCCAGGTTTTGATTTAATAAATAAATAGTTTTTAGTGGACAGCCAAGTCTGCTCTCTTATCTTGAGAGACATAGGACAGAACAGCAACCATTTTAGTTTATTTCCACCTTATCACTATAAAACTGTTAAATAGAAAACACTTGACAAAGAAAATGAGAAATAATGCTATATATATTGGTTCAAGGACTATTGACCATAGTGGAAATTACTTTAGAAATACATCCGTATGGCTTCTTCTTGTGTTTATATAAGTACTGGGAAATTAAGACACATATGACATTAAGGAAATAATTATACAAATAAAATATTCCTATGTCATTGCATGTTAAGTTCACTTGTTTTGAAACAGTTAAAATATGAATGATATACATCAGGCCTGTCGTGCGCAGGCCATGCCCACACTGGCTCCGCAAAGGCAAAAATCTCATGATAGGTCACAATATGTCACATGACACGACAAGTTTGACACCCGTAATATACATGATGGACACCTAATATCAGACTTATTTAGTAGCTGTTGATAAATTAACTTATAATGAACTTTTCTGAATTAAACTATTAGTGGCTACTAAATATGATGGACTACAAAGTGCTTCGAGAATCAGAGGAACCTGGCCTCTGGATGCTGAGAAGACTATCAGAAGAATTCTCTAGCCTTCTCCGGTGGGCTTCTATGGGAAAGGAAATATTGACTAGAGTTAGCTTTTCCAGCAGGATTCTTGGTAAATATAATGGATTGCAGAGAAACCTGAATGATCCAGGAGAATGAGACTGTGCAAGAAATGGAAGCAACCCTCATCTTGAGAAAACATGGAAAAGAAATGCTGTATTACAGTGGTAATCTACAGCTGAGCCCAATTTTTCTGTTGTTCAGTGAGACATTTGTTAAGTGAGTTTTACAATCTTTTTTGCCACCTTTCTTGTTAAGAGAATCACTGCAGTTGATCAATTATTAACCTGGTTGTTAAGTGAAACTGGTTTGTCAGAAGGTTGCAAAAGGTGATCACATGACTTTGGGACAGAGCAACGGTCATAAATATGAACCAGTTGCCAAGCATCTGAATCTTGATCACATGATAGTGGAGATGCTGCAAAGGTTCTGAAAAATGGTGATATGCCACTTTTTTCAGTGCCTTGCAACTTTGAACGGTCACTAAATGAAATATTTGTTATAAGTTGAGGACTACCTATACCCTGTATTGGAATACTAAAGCAAAAGCTAAAGAGTCATTAGGAATTGTTGTGATAAAGATTGGAAGTCACTTCTTAATATTAATTTCTCTTTTTTTATTATATTTTTACTTTTTCTTCTTTTGTCTCTTTTCCCTTACATTTTTACTCCTCTCTATTCTTTTTTCTTTAAGGTTAGCATGATAGATTTTATCATTATAATCAACATTTTAAATAAAAAGTTATTACTTTTTAAAACAAATTAGCATAATTGGGAAGTCTCTTAAACAAGCTTAAGGAACTTTACATAGTGACCATTGTTTATGCTTTTTTTTTGTAACTTGGGTTATTTTCATGTCACAGTTAATGAAATGAACATGCCCTATGTCTTCAGGATCAGACTGAAGAAAAGAGAGATTGATACAAATTGATACAAATATTTTTTTTTCAAATCAGGGATCAAGTTGTGCTCCTCAGGATTTTGCTGCTTTGACTATATTTCCTAGCGATTGCAGCTAGCAGGGCCAATAGCCATGCTGCAAATTGCATTTAAGTAATATCCCCTAGCAGAGGCAATTTGAAATAATTTTTGTGGTTCCAATTTTAAAGTAATGTTTTCCTTTGTCTCCATTTTTGCCCTTGGTGTGATCTACATGCCTTCTAATCTATACAGTTGATCACGCAGACACGATTTGGAGATCTGCCCATGTCCTGTTGGCCACCTTAGGCATTGTGGACATTTTCCTTTTTCCCCACCAGTCATTGTGGATTTCAGAGTCGTTTTGGCCTGGATTGCTGGAAAGACTAAACAGTTGGTGTCTGTGAAGGCATCTGCCCAGACATATGGTTCTTCCTACTCATGGTTTGGTTCTTTTTTGAAAAAACACTAGGCTATTTTTTAAAAACACACTTTTTTTTTTTAAATAACGGAATCTTGGTTTTGTCTATCCAATCCCTGGAGCTCTTACATGAATAAAAATCTGATATCCTTCATGAAAACAGGGAAAATAGAAAAGGCAGTAGCAAAACAACATTTTTTTAGTATGTGCAGTGTTGAAAGATACTAGTTTGGGGGCAAGAAACCCAAAAAGTGAAGCAGTTCCTGTTTTTACTATTGACAGTAAGGAAGCTACACGTTTTAGTCATTATTTAAAGTTTAAATTTAAAGTCTTTGAGAAGTCAGTCTTTCACGTACTTCGATTTGAAATGCCATGACTTATATACCTCTATTCGAAAGAAACTCCTATTCTCTAGGGTGGTAGTGATTAATGTGTAGATTCAGGGGTGGAATCAGACCGGGTTTGCTACTAGTTCAGTGCGTTCGCATGCGCGCCAAACACACTGCAGCGCTGCTCTAGTGCTTTTAGAGGCACCAGAGGCAGCGGGGGATCATCAGAAAGGCTCATCAGAAAGGCTCCGTAGATACTCAAAAAACAGGTGATTCGGGTAAGAAAGAAAAAAAACAAACAAAGCTCGGATAAGGGCAGGGGTGGATGGGTGGGTGGCGCCAATTTCAAATCTCTACTAACGGTTTTGGTGATGTGGTGCTATCCAGCTGAATTTCACCATTGATATGTTTTTTGTCTTAAGGAAAGAGCAACCACTTTTTCCAGTGATCCGAATAAATAGGAACCAAATTAAATTTAGATTATAACCATATTTTTCCCCTGAATTCAAAATGAAACCAAAGTATAAGCAAAGCCACCAGTCTCACTTCTCCTGGTTCAGTTAGGCCTCACCAGTAAGTGTTGGTAGGTCATTGTCGCATACCTATATCTACTTGAGTCCATCTTTTCCTTACACAAGCGTGGACTGAAATGGAGGCTTAAATTTAGATTTACAAGTGGGATTTACACTTTATATTTACAAGTAGATTTACAATATCATGACTTGCTGATTTCTCTGCTTTGCATATATAGTACTTTGTCAGAAATTATTCTGTCATAATCTTTTCTCTGGAACATAATACTTTCACAATAATTCGAGGATCTGGCTACAGATACAGGCAACCTTGCTATGACAGCCAGCAACGGCTACTTCAGGCAAATTAGGTGTGTGTGTGTG
>JAEANM010008366.1:0-17060 GCA_017656035.1 Myanophis thanlyinensis | reverse complement strand
TTATTATGGTGTTTGTTTGTTTGTTTGTTTGTTTATCTATTTATCATGTTTCTGAACTACCAATTTGCCTCTAAGACAAGGGTATCCAGCCCCTGGTCTTTGGACCAGCACTGAGCCACACTTGCCAGAAACCAGGCTGCCCAAACAGGATGCAGCAGGCAGCAGGCAGCATGCAAAACCACACGCCCTTCCAGTCCGTAAAAGAACTTATCTCCACAGAGAACTGCTCCCGGGTGCCCAAAAGGTTGGAGGCCACATCTCTAATAAGAGGTATTAAACTTTTACACTTTGATAATACACTTTACAAAAACCATTTTTTTTTCTTCTTCTTAAAATAATGGAAAAATAATAACAAAGCATAGCCTCCAATTCCTGGGAAAAATAAAATGTGTGAAGATTAATTCCAGGAAAGTGAATTGAAAGCAATGCACAGCAGGGTTGTCGTAGAGACTCACATTAAGGATCATTTCCGACTTCCTTTGAAGCGAGAGAATACTTGTAAGCCGAAATCAGAAAAGCAAGAGAAAATTTCTTGCTTTGCCTACTGTGACAATTTCCTCAATACCTCCAAGGATCTCCATAAACATACAAGGTTCCCTCCCACGGGCACACATACACACAATACAATCAGTAGGCTGAAAAAAAACAACCCATAATAGACTCAACTTCCCCATTTTAGCTGAGGGCAGCACCTGACTAATCTTGTCCAGGTTCAGAAACTAAATCTGGTCAAGTTTTGTTACGATTTCAATGACAGATCATTAAGTCAAGGGGGGGGGGTGGAGAAATCCTATTAAAAAAACAACAACAGCCACAATTTTTGTATTGATGCCAAACAAACTTAATGCATGTATTTATTTAGGCATATGTGAAATCTCTAGGAACCCATCCCTACCCATCTCTTTCCTGTGCAGTCTCTTGGACCGCAAAGAGATGAAACCAGTCAATCCTAAAGGAAATCAACCTCGACTGTCCTTTGGAAGGACAGACAGTGAAGTTCAATTGCTTTGGCCACCAAGTGAAAAGAGAAGACTCCTTGGAGAAGACCTGGAGGTTGGGAAAGATGGAAGGCAAAAGGAGAAGGAGATGGCATGATGAAGGTTAGATAGTGCCATGGATGCAATGAACATGAATTTGGGCAAACTATGGGTGACAGTGGAGGACAGGGAAGCCTGGTCCATGGGGTTGTGATGAGTTGGACATGACAGGGAAGCCCGACATTCAGAGCAATGAGCCATCAACAGACACATTGAGATAAACAACACCTAAATACCATTCGAAAGAGCCAATCAAAAAGCCCAAAAGGAAACAAAAGGAAACAAGTCCCAAACAGCTTCTCACCATATGGTTAATTAATATCAAGATTAATACTAGAACAACAATCAAGCAGTACCGACTTAGACAAACAAGTTAATAGTAAGCAACAGCCTAATTAAGGAACCACCAAGACCACACTCACTACATCGATAGTGCAAGCCACTAATATATAAAACGAGAGCAAACCCCACTCTCTTACTGTTACTGAGGATGCTGCTGTCAGATCTGCCATCACACCGCTTCTGCCTTGCTTTGCTTTGATGGCCATCTGCCATAAAGTACGGGGAGGGGGGAGGATAGAGAAATACAGGGGTGGGGGGCGTATAGGAACCAGAAGTGCCAACCAGAGACAATGGTTGAGCGATCAAAGGACATAGGCAGGGGGACCATATGAACTCCCACCAAAGCAGTGCCAAACTTTAGAACTGTTACCAAAACAACTGATTTAATGCCCTGACTTTATTGGGCAGTAACAAGATGACCAGGGAGGGGAGCCTGGCAGCAGGGAAAATTACAGGCTTTATGTGTGAATCCGGCTTTCCTTACACTTGGCTTTAGTAAAAGTATACCTTTCAGTGCAAATGGAGTCGAGGGTCCTTCTCTCCTAAATGCCTAAGCCGGGACAGGCTTGATGGTTACGGGCGGACCAGAAGGAAAACTCCGCCCGCGCATGCGCAGACACAACAGTTACTTAGTTTAATTTGGCAATGAAACATCCGTAAGAAACCACGGAAGCTGCCCCTGAAGCTTGGAAGCTGAACTATTTCTCAACTTATACTTTTTTTGAGGGAAGGAAAAAATAAAGGGGGAAAACTGACTTTCACAACTGCTCATTTGAACATGATGATAGCAGGCCAGCATCAACAGAGATATAAAAGAAAAGTAAGATTTATAAATGTGATGGCAATCGTCTCTTGCCGTGTGTCCCAGAATGTGCTTATTCACCTGGTACCACTCGCGCTCCTTAGCTAAGCGGGATGTGTCTGGAGAATTTGCTTAGTTTAATGAGGTGTCCAAGGTGATGTAATACACTCCAACTATTCCTTATCTCAAAAGTTGCCTTGGGCTTTCTGGCTGCTTCCCAGCTCTCCTTTAAATACGCCTTTTCTACTGTCATAGCTATGTGCATAGTTTCTTACCATGCTGAAATAGCAAGAGGAAAAGCATTTCTATACCGCTTCATGGGATTTTACAGCCTTCTCTGAGCCGTTTACAGAGTCAGCATCTTGCCCCCAACTATCTGGATCCTCATTCTACTGATCTTGGAAGGATGAAAGGCTGAGTCAACCTTGAGCAGGTGAGAATCGAACTGCTGGCAGAATTAGCTTCCAATACTGCATTCTAACCACGGTGCCCCCAGGGCTCTGATAAAGGAGGAAACCTTGTATAGGGTGGAATGGTCAAAATCCTGCCCCCTTTTCATTTTTTTTTAAAAATTGCAAAAGCTACACAAGTTTGTTTGTAAGGTAAAGACAGAATTGAAAATAATGTAGTATGTTGCTTGGACAAAATACAGGCAGTCCCTGACTTACAATCATTCTTTAACGACCATTCCAAGTTACAACGGCACTGAAAAAAGTGACATATGATCCTTTTTCACACTTATGACCTCTCCATGATCACATGATCAAAATTTGGATGCTTGGCAACTGGCATGTATTTATGACCATTGAAGTGTCCTGGGGCCATGTGATCACTTGCAACTTTTTGATAAGCAAAGTCAATGGGGGAATTTAAATTCATTTAAACAGCCATGTTACTTAATAACTGCCATGATTCACTTAACAACTGTGACAAGGAAGTTTGTAAAACGGGCAAAATGTACTTGACAACTGTCTTCCTTAGCAATGGAAATTTGGGATCCAATTGTGGTCATAAATCGAGAACTCCCTATAGTGTATTTTACATTTTAACTGAAAGCACTGTCCATAGGCTTTAAAAGGAGATTGGACCTAGTGGTATTAAGCCAGATAGCTAAATTAAATCCCTCTGGTGAAATAATCAGTAGGATAAAGTGCTCATCCAGAGCAGATGTACAAACAGTGAAACAAATTCTTAGCAGCCTAGACAAATAACAGCTGTTAGGTGGTGAGCTAAAAGGAAACCTTTCAGGTCCTTTTCTGAGCATCTGGGCATATCTGGGTGACCACAGCTGGAAACAGGAGACTGGGCTGAGTAGACATTTGGACAGACCTTTCAAAGCAATTCTTTTCCACTTCTGCTTGAATTCACTACATGCTTTTTAAAAACAAAACAAAAACCCAGTTCTGTTTGGGGATGCTTCTGCTTTGATGATCCGAAAAACAGGCAAACACTGAATGAGGATTCCAGCTGCAACAGTGCTGGGCATCTGACAGGAGGTACCAGGGTTACTCTGGGTCCTACTGTCCTTTGTGGGAGACCCTTGGGAACACATGCTTGAGATTTCTTCCTCTGCAAAATTATCACCCATTATCCTTGTGCCTCTATATCTATTTACATTTGAGGACAGCAATGAAAGAGCATTTGGTCCAGGTGCAAATTCTGCAAAGATCGACTTTGGCTTGCAACTTTTGCTTTCAAAACAAGATTTCCACCAACCCCCCCCCCTTTTATATATATATATATATATTTTCCCCTCTTTCCAAAGGAGTGCAAGCAGGCCAAGCAATTACAGTCCTGTGCTAGGAAAAGAGGCAGGTGCTTTCTCTCTCTAAACCCAAATATGGGTCAGAGCTACCCAGGTAGCAATCTAACACATGCTGGAGGGTGGGGAATTGAGATGTCTTAAATAGTCTACTCCAAGGTTTTTCCGTTATATATTGAGCCTAAGAACAACTCTGCTGGAGCAGGACAAAGGCCAAGCCAATCTAGGTGCCTCTGGGAGGCCCATAAAGGAACACAAGCATTTTTTTTGTTTGTTTGTTTGAATTTTCCAGGAACCAGCATTCAGAGATGCCCATTAGGCACATTCAATGCCAGAAAAAAAAAACTGTGAGTGGCCACAAAATGCAGGACAAAAAAAAATGAGATGGAGGATACAGGGGGTCTACGTGGAAATCCAAGTAGCCAAATGAGGGTCTGGGTACTGGATCCCATTCAGCACAGGCTCAAAAAGAGACATCGTTTAGGAAGAAACCAGCTCCTGCAACTCTCGAATCCTCATGGAATTTTGGGTTTTGCTCTGTGACCTTCTAGGAATATATATATACATATATACAATATATTCCCAATAATATATTTATTAATCTCCCTCAAGGAAGGGCTCTAGGTGGTGAGATAGCTTCTGTAACATCCTGTTCCTTGACTGACTGACCTGAGTGAATTTAATTTAATTTGTCTGTCAATTCTCAAAGACTCTGAACAGCTGAGGGGAAGGAAATTCATTTCCAAAGACTGAGGATGGCCCCACAAAATGCCTGCTTCCAAAGTCCTGTCAGATGATCCCAGATGTAAACAAGACCCAGAGCGAGGTTTACCTATTTGATTTGACTGGGCAGGCAGATTAGTGGGGGAACGGGCGATCCCACAGATACAGCTAGTTCTGGACTTATAACCCTTTGCCTAGGGGCCCTTCGAAGTTACAACAGCACTAAAAATAGTGACTTACGACTATTTTTCACACTGAGGACCATTGCACTATCTCCCTTGGTCATGTGATCAGCATTTGGATGCTTGGCTACTGGTTCACAGTTACGACCAGGGTCCCAGGGTCATGCAACCTTCTGACAAGCAATGGGGAAGGTAGATTGACTTAGCAACTGTGTTACTAACTTAACAACTGCACTGATTCGCTGAACAACTATGGTAAGAAAGGTGGTAAAATGGGGCAAAAGTCACTCAATAACTGTCTCACTTTGCAATCGATGTTTTGGGCTCAATTGCAGTCATTAAGTCTAGGACTATCGGTAGTATTGAATTGTTTGATGGCCCAAAATTATTCTGTCTTGGAGGGATTCAGTCTGAATCTACTACTCTGCATCCAGGCTTACATTGCATTGCCTGAATGGTCCAAGGAACTAAACTACAGGTACTCCTCGAGTTACAACATTTCATTTAGCCACCATTCAAAGTTGCAATAGCACTGCAAAAAGTGACTTATGACCATTTTCAACCTTTGCAGCATCCCCATGATCATGTGATCAAAATTCTGATGCTTGGTACAGTGTCAATGTGGAATCGGGATTCATTTTAACAACTGAATTACTAATTTATCAACTGCAGGGATTCACTTAACAACTGTGGCATGAAAGGTCATAAAATGGAGTGAAACTCACTTAACAAATGTCTCACTTAACAACAGAAATGTTGGGGTCAAATTTAGTTGTACGTTAAGGACTATCTGTACTGTGCCTGATGTTTTTAGAAATGCAGCTTTTGCAATCTGCGATTCTTAGTCTTCCCTGGAACAGTTTTCCAAAGAAACTGCCATGTTTTGGTTTTTCAGGACTGCAGTTCCTGAAATTTGTTACTGGCTATACCCAACTTTGCTGAAAAGCTAGTAGTAGCAACCAACAGAATGGAATGGAATGGAATGGAAGAGTTGGAAGGGACCTTGGAGGTCTTCTAGTCCAAGCTCCTGCTCAGGTAGGAAACCCCATACCTGTGGTGGTGAACCTTTTACTTACTGAGTGCTGAAAGTACATACTTTGTGTGTGCCATCCACACTTGCATCCAGCTCCTCCACATGTGTTGCATGTGCAACTGCGCCATTTGCACATGCAATGTACATGCACTGCATTCACGCACACATGAGCAATCACACATGTGCATGTGCAGGAGAACTCCGAAGACCAGCTAGATATCCTGCTGCAATCGCGCGCATGCACAGCGGAGGTCCGAAGACCAGCTGGGTCTCTACAATCATGCATGTGCAATCGCACGTGCATGCTCAGCTGGAGGTAAGTTGGCTGACAGCTTGTGTGCCCAGCAAGATGGCTCTGTGTGCCACCTGTGGCACCCGTGCCATACGTTCGCCATCACGGTCCTATACCATTTCAGAGAAAAGCATGTCCTATCTTTTCTTAAAAACTTCTCTTACATCTTCTGAAAACTTAATTTATCTTCTAAACCAACCAACCCGGTCCTTTTCACGTATGTTGAATTTGATCCTTCCTCTCCCTATTGGGAAGTATGATGGCTCAGTGGTTAAAATACTAGGCTTGTTGGCTGCAAAGCTGATGGCCTGGGTTAGAGACCCAAATGTCACACAAAGGGGTGAACATCATCTTTGCATGAAATGTTCCCTTCATATCGCCAGTTTTCTTGAAGAGGTCTCTAGTCCATCCTATTCTATTGTTTTCTTCTATTTCTTTGCACTGTTCATTTAAGAAGGCATTCTTATCCCTCCTAACCATTCTCTGGAATTCTGCTATGCCATCTCTTATCTGATACTCCTCTTCCTCCATTCTTTCAAGGACATTTTGATTCCATGGCCATGGCGATGATACAAGATCGTAAGGGTGAAAAATGGTCATAAAACATTTTTTTCAGTGCCTTTGTAAATTCAAATGGTCACTAAATGAGCTGTTGTAAGTCAAGGACTGTGTTTTGATTCTGGTATCCTATTCATTTAATATTCCAATAATGAAGTTTTACAAATCCTATACACAAATTATATGGTGGTTTTTGTTTTTTTTTAAATTGCTCCCAAACATTTAAGAAGTAGAAATATTGTGTCCAATGAAGACTACGTAACTACTAAATTTTATACAATAATGCTGAATTTCGCTCTTTTTTGTTTTGTTTTTCTTAGTCCTACACGCATCATCACTACAAACACTGAATCCTGTTCAGAATTAACTTCAGGAAGTTCTAAACGTTCTCTTGCACATGTTTCCTACCATAGCAATATGTTTTTTAAAAAATATTGAAATCTTGGGATGTTACATTTTCTTACATGAATCAATGAAACAGCTTGCCTCCAGAAATTGTGGATGCTCCATCATTGGAGGTTTTAACCAGTTGTCCGGAATGGCTTAGGGCAGTGGTGGCGAACCTTTTACTTACCGAGTGCCGAAAAGTACACGCTTTGTGCACGCCCTCCGCACTTGTGTGCGGCTCCTCCACATGCGCTGCATATGCAACTGCACCATCTGCACATGCATGCAGCTTTTGCACGCGAAGGCACTCATGCACACATGAGCAATCGTGTATGCATGCACAGGAGAACTCCGAAGACCAGCTGGATTTCCTGCTGCAAGTGCGCGCATGCACAGCGGAGGCCCAAATACCAGCTGGGTCTCTGCAATCGTTCATTTGTGCATGTGCAATCGCATGTGCATGTTCAGCTGGAGGTAAGTTGGCCGACAGCTTGTGTGCCCAGCAAGATGGCCCTGCGTGCCACCTGTGTCACCCATGTCACGGGCTTAGGATCCTGGGGGACCAGACCTCCAAAGTCCCTTTCCAACTCTATGATTCTGCTACTCTATGACATCCCAGTCTATCTTTTTCCTCCCACTTATGTATAATTTGGCACACCCATAAATTTGCTCATACATATTCCCAGTCTTGAATTATTTTTAATTTGTTTCAACACTGCAGACTTCAAATGCTTTATTTATTCTTTGACAGTGGGGAAAAATGCTTGCTTGGAACAGGCAATCCCGAATGTGCTTGTTACACAATGAACAGGAAAATCCTTGCCCTGAATTAAAATCGTGCTATTTTGCACCTGTTAGCTAGTTAGAAGTCTGAGAATGTGATTGATAAAAAGGAAAATATTCACTTGCAGGAATGTGTAAGACAGACTCTGCCTCCTCCCATTCTGCAAATTAAAAAGAAAGTATTATTTTAGACGTGTTGTTTCTGCATTATATATGCCTATGCATGAGGTTTGCTTCCTGGAAGGTGAGAATATTTATCAATAAAACTCATCTCCAATGTTAGTCTATTGCTTTCCAGTCAGTCTGACCTACATATATAGGCGGGCTATAGACAGCAGGAGTATTATTTTAATAAACTCAGCTGCAACCTTTTCAGTTATGCAGAAATCTGTTTTCATCCACAGATACACAAACTCTTTCTTTGCGTTCCCCAAACCCAGACATACATAGAACTCATCAGAATTACTGCTTTATTTTAAGAACCATGGTGGCTCAGTGGTTAAAATGCAGGCTGACTCTGCCCACTGTCAGCAGTTCGATCCTGAGCAGCTCAAGATTGACTCAGCCTTCCATTCTTCCAAGGTGGGTAAAATGAGGACCCAGATTGCTGGGGAGGCAATAGGCTGACTCTATAAACCGCTTAGAGAGGGCTGTAAAGCACTATAAAGTGGTATATATGTCTAAGTACTATTGCTAATAACATTGATGTATAACTTCTTTATAAATATGTGAAGAACGAATGATGGCTTATTTTCAAATACAGGAGGTAGTTTTTGACTTACAACCATTGTTTAGTGAACATTCGAACTTACAAAGGCACTGAAAAGAGTGACTTATATTCACTTTTCATACTTATGACCGTTGCAGCATCCCCATGGTTATGTGATCAATTTCTGAGCGCCTGGCAACTAGCACGTATTTATGACCATTGCACTCTTCTGGGGTCATATATGATTATTATTTGTAACCTTTCCAGCCAGCTACTGACAAGCAAACTCACTGGGGGAATCCAGATTCACTCAACAACCACATGACTAATTTAATAACTGCACTGATGATTTGCTTAATAACTATGACAAAAATCTCATAAAATGGGGCAAAACTCATTTATCTGTCATTTCATCTCTTTTATGTTTAAATTGATGTATCCTTAGCAATAAAATGTAGCACAAAATACAGTGTGAATCCTTGATGTCAATGTAGTGATTTCATCATTTAATGAAGGACTTTCTAGTATCCATTAATATTATTAAAAAATAAATACCTAGGAAAGTGGCTTGTGGGTGGAAGATAATTGATATATGCAGATGGGATTAAATAATATTGTAAATAGTACACCTTGTTAAATATAACTTCAATAATATAAATATACTTATTTTTATCCTGAACTTGTTTCCACAACTCCTCCAAATTTTATTTAATTTGCCTTCTGGCTAATATATATGATTACATACATTACAGGTAGTCCTTGACTTAACCACAATTGAGCCCAAAATGTATACTGCTAAGCTAGATGGTTCAGTAGTTTTGTCCCATTTTATGACTATTTTTGTTACAGCTGTTAAGTGAATCACTGCAGTTGTTACTAACATGATTGTTAAGTGACTCTAGTTTCCCCCATTAACTTTGCTTGTCAGAAGGTCACATTATAGATCAGTGGTGGCGAATCTATGGCATGTGTGCCAGAAGTGACACTCCGAGACCTCTCTGCGGGAATGCATGTTGTCACACCAGCTCAGCTCCATTGCATTTCTCCGTGGCGTTTATTGCCATCGTTTGCAGGGAAGCAAAAGTTTCCCTGCAAATAACAAAACAGAAGCTCACAAAGGAAAAATATCTCGCCTCTTGTGGAGCTGCCGGTGTTGCGATTTATTTATTTATTTTATTTATTTCAAACATTTCTATACCACCCCCCTTCCTAGGGACCCGGGGCGGTGTACAGCCATTTAAAAAAGATACATAAAAAAGTTAAAAAACAGATTAAGAAAAAGAATTAAATCCAGACCCACGTTATAAAATAAATTTTAGATTTTAAATAGGTCATTTAAGAATTTAAGAACAGATTTAAGACCCCATTAAGTATTAGGCAGACCAGCTTGCTGAAATAAATGGGTTTTTAATGCACGCCGGAAGGCCAGAGGTCCGCAATGGTCCGAATCTCCAGGGGCAATTCGTTCCATAGAGAGGGTGCAGCCACAGAGAAGGCTTGTACCCTTGGGGCTGTCAGACGACACCATCCCGACAATGGAACCCTGAGGAGGCCTGCCCTGTGGGAGCGCACCGGTCGGTTGGAGGCTGATGGTGGCAACAGGCAGTCCCGTAAGTACCCGGGTCCTAAACCTAAGTACCCGGATGCCCCGCCTCCTGCCAGCCAGCTGGTCTTCAGGTCTCCAGTGTGTGCGTGCACCTTCAGGTTTGGGCACTTGGTCCCAAAAAGGTTCACCATCACTGCAATAGATGATCACATCACCCCAAGATACTGTAACCATCATAAATATGAGTCAGTTGCCAAGTGTCTGCATTTTGATCACGTGACTACGGGGTTGCATCAATGGGCCTAATTGTGAAAAAAGGTCATAAATCACTTTTTAGTACCGCTGTAACTTCGAACAGTTACTAAACGATTTTAAGTGGAGGACTGTATATGTATATATAAATATGTCATCATGGACTGATTAGAGCTGTGGAGAGCAATCTCCTGTGTTGGTTTCAAGTGAAGGTGGCAACATAGGTTGCCACAACAGAAAAGCTGGGTATTGTGTAGGATTGTGGTTTTTATATGTGTGTATCTATATATGTCTGCCTTGTTACATATATTCTGTTGTATTCATGAAGAAGAATTCAAAGACATTTTACTTTTGAGTAAATATGATACCTACAGATTTATGTCTCCAGAGGTAATTATTCTGCCTCTTTTAACTGCCTCTCTAATGTTTAAATGTCTGCTGAATACAAACTACTTTGCTTATCAGTTACTCATTCCTGTTTCTTGTGCCTGTTTGGTCTCTTACTTGTCACCACTTTGTGGTACGCTGCTTCTGCAGAAATTCTGGAAATGCTTGTTCCATAGTTTTGGTGAAGGCAGTTTCTCTGAAGGTCAATTGGGAAATGGGTTGGTGATGAAGGAAACAGACACATGTCTACCCAAAGGAAAACCTGCCTTGACTACTGCACTGTATTCTACATGGAGTTGCCCTTGAAAAATATCTGGAAACTTCAACTGGTTCAAAATGCAGCGGCCCGCATGGTTTACGTGTCTGCATTTGCACATATGTCACCTCTTCTGGTGAAGCTGCATTGGCTGCTGATTTGTTTCTTGTTTAAGATGTAGATTGTCACCACCAAAGGTCTACATGGCCTGGGACCAGCTTGTCTGAAGAACTGTCTTTTCCCAGTCATACAGTAGCTACCTGATCAGTGATGGAATTCAATTTCTTTTACTTCTGGTTCTGTGGGCGTGGCTCGGTGGGCGTGGCTGGGGGGGTCATGTGACTGGGTGGGCAGTTTCTGTAAGCAGGGCAATAAAGATCAGGCTAGAAATAACACCAGGATGTTTCTTTCCTGCCTTCCTTACAGGATTAACTCTGTAAAGTGGAAAAAAACAAAAGGAGATTTCTTCTAACAACAGGTTCTCCGAACTGCTTAGCAAATTTACTACCAGTTGTGGGGAACCTGCTAGAACAGGCTGAATTTTATCTCTGTACCTTACCCACCAGAGTGGGGAGGAGGGACTGTTATGGGCCCTCTCTCTTAAGAAGATTCATCTAGTAGGACCAAGAAGAAGGGCCTTCTCCATGGCTCCTTTCCTGTGGAACATCATCCTGCAGAGATAAAACTGGCCCCCATCTTGATACCCTTCCAAAAAGCACTAGAGACATGGTTTGGCCAGTGGGCCTGAGGACCTCAGAGCACGATGGAGGCCGTCAACTGCCTAGTCTGATTGTTGTCATTAAGGAGGTGGAGGTTTATTAGGTTTTGTATTGGAGTTTTATTTTAAGCCATTCATAGTCAGTGAGAGTGGGTAAGGCGGCCATACAAATTTTCAGAAATAAAAATTATTGAAGCATATTGAAATCTATAGATTTAGATCAGATGGAATCCTCCTGTCTCTTCAGGTAGTCTGATCTTGCTGAGTATGCTAATCTCATCAACACAGGTACTACTGAATATAGTAGAAAACTTCTAAATATCACCTTCTAGGATACTGAGAAGCTAAGACTAAGGAGAGCCAGATTCAAGTCATCACCCAGGGATACTTTGACCAATCAACTCTCAGCCCAATTGACCAAAGAATTGTGGTAAGGAAAAATTGGAGGAATTCTTGGAGAAAAGGGAGAATAGAATAATAGAATTAGAAGGGACCTTGGAGATTCTTATAGTCCAACCCCCTGCTCAAGCTGGAAACCCTAAACCATTTCAGAGAAATGGCTGTCCAATCTCTTCTTAAAAACCTCCAGTGTTGGAGCACCCACAACTTCTGGAGGTAGTGTTTGTTCCATTGATCAATTGTTTTCACTGTTAGATATTACTCCTTAGTTCTAGGCTGGTTCTTAATTATATACAGTAAATCCAACCACAACAAAAGACAATACACTAATGAACTAGCCAAATGTTTCTGTTGCATTTTTACTTCCAAGCTATAACAGCTAACTCAGTGGGTTGTCTATTATTTTAGAGGGATTTTTTCCCCAGAAGGTTGGCTTTCTCCAGCATTTTTGACCTCTTAGTAATGCTCGCAATCACATGCACACTTATGAAATGGTGACACAGGAAATTCCAGATTCTCAAACATGATGAATGAACCACATGACCCCATTCATCTGCCACCTTTGCTTAGAAACAAAATAAGCCATGGTCTCATATGTACAGAGTTGAAATTTTAGACCAATGGTTTAGAGGTCACCATTTCTACAGCCATCTCATTGTCTGGCTCCCACCCAGTCAACCAAGCCCATTATCCATTTACAAAATCATTTCACAGATCAAACAGGTGACACCCCATGACTCTGCAATGCCAGCTCACAGGATGCAGTTGGTTGGCAGTCACTCAAGAAGGCTGGGAATCCTGCAGGGACCCTTAACTTTAGCTCTCCAAACCGTAGCTCCCTCCATGATACCTATTCTCGTGGGGAAACTGGCTAAGCCATTTTGCAAAACCTAATTGCCAACATCCTTAAAGGATAAGGATGCATGTGTGATCCCCTTTCACTGTGAATGCATAAGCCTCCTTCTAACTCTTCTCCAATTCCTTTGGAATCGTGAGGCATTTGTCAACGACGCTTTAAAAGCATCGATTACAGTGGTGCAACATGACTTTGCGAAAGAGAGCTATGCACTCCCTAATTTGGACGCTGCGGTCAAGATACTCTCCGAGAGGAATGATGCACACCATCTGACTGAGCACTGGCAGCCGTAGTACGGTGTTGTAATGAGCATGATTGGACGGCGGGAAGCACACATTTACACCAAAGGGTTTCAGAACTGCCAAGATGTTTTGAGAGCCACAAGCGTTAACACCCAGATGATTGCCTGTTATCTTAAATTCAAGCTCAGAGAAGTTATTCTATACTGAATGTCCTGTCTGAAGGCCCGCTAGATAGGATGAGTGGTTTCCACGACACAGACCTAGTTCACAAATCTTGACAGACCAATACTTTAAAGGATAAAGCAATGATTGGTGGGAGATGTCCTTCACACATGCTGACAGCCACACACTCAATCACACCAGCTCAGCTTTTGTTAGATGCAGGGACTGCAATAGGTGCTCAAATTCTACAGGGTCATAACATGGATGGTGATTGGCTTTCCTGGCTTAAACCGGGCAGAAACTACCAAGACACTGGAAGAGTCATGACTAAAAAACATTCTTCATTGCATGCTAAATGAAGTTACTTTAAATTATTGATGGTGCTCTGTCAATATGCGACTATACAAATAGTCCTTGACTTACAACCATTCTTTAGTGACTGGTAAAAATTGTAATGGTTCTGAAAAAAACCTGACCTATAACTGTTTTTCACACTTAACAACCGTTGCATAATCCCCATGGTCATGTGATCAAAATTCAACACTTGGCAACTGTCTCTTACTTATGTCAGTTGCAATATTCCAGGGTCTCATGATCACTTTTTGTGAACTTCTGAGAAGTAATGGGGAAGCCAGATTCACTTAAAAAATCATGTTACTAACTTAACAACTGCGGCAATTCATTTAACAGCTGTGGCAAGGAAGGTCATAAAATGAAGCAAAACAATTGTTTTGCCTAGCAACAGAAATGTTGGGCTCCATTGTGATCGTAAGTTAAGAACGACCTGTATTTCTGCACCTGCGTAAGTTTAAGTTCAGTGCTTCCCTTCTCCCCCCATATTTCTCATAACTTAATAGACATTTTGTTTGCATTCCTCAGATTTTAGGCTGGGTGATATTTGTTGAAAGAACTGTTGTTCTGGCAAATTATAACATAAAGGAGAATATCTGTAGCTCAAGGTTGAAATGAGAGGTTCTTGGTGCTCTCTGAGCTTGGCTGTTTTCTTGCAGATGTTTCATTACCCAATTACTGATGGTGTTACCTAGTTTGGATGATGAAACATCTGCAAGAGATAACAAGCAAGCTCCGAGAACTCCAAGGACCCCTCAATCTCTAACATACCAGAGATGGTTCCAATTGCACAGCCAAAGTTGATGTCAACTTTCCACAATCTAGTACTCTCCAGAAATGATAAGTAAAAAATAATGATGGACCCCAGCCACCCCAACAACCGACTGTTCACCATGATGCGGTCAGGAAAGCACCTCGGCTCCCTGAAAGCCAACACAGAGAGACTAAGGAGGAGCTACTTCCCACAGGCAATACGGATCCTAAACCACAAACCACAACAAACCCAGGACTATAAAGTATTCCTATAATCTACCTCTCTCAACCACTCCCTAACTTATTCTCCCTCCCTGTCTATACTATTCTCTTGCCCTACTATCTACGGTCATGAGTGGTTGCATACACATTTCACTGCATTTCATACCAGGTATGACTGTGCATGTGATGAATAAAAGTTGATTTGATTTGATTGAAACTGCTAGGCCACACAGATATGCAAATATGTTGTGATCAATCGAGGCACAGTGTGTTCAAAACGGCAATGTGACCGTTGGAAGAGGCTTCGTCATCTATCGTACAACTGCTCCAATTTTAGATTTGGCCTACTGGCAGGTTAATAACCTCAAAACACACTGAGGTAAAATATCTGTCCCAGATACTTAACACATTGTGCTGTGTTTCAAAAGCAGAAATCTGAGTCATAATTCCTGCAAAGAAACTGGGAGAGCAACACACAGCTGTATCATCAATTATAAGAGAAGACAACAGTTACATCTGTACTATCTGTATCCAGGACAAGATGGCTGTCAAAATTATTCCCCGAGAACGTACGTTGGCAGACCGACAATGTTTTCCCTCAGTTCACCTGTTGACATAATATCCATCCTTACTTTTCCTGCTAGAAGTAAGTTTCCTGGAACAGGAGAAGGGTTGTGAGGGAGACTCTGGTTTCTCTCAGGACTGGCAGCCATCAAGGATATATTTATTTTGTCTCATTCATAATCATTCTGGAAATATTTTATGTTTGCAATACCTACAAATCTTCTACTGAAGAAGGGATTATGTAATGCATGGGACACCTGATTTCCGAAGAAACTACCGTATGTCCCATCTTTTAGCCATGAAGTTCTTAGAATAATTCTTGTACAGATAATCCTCGACTTACAACCATTTGTTTAGTGGCCGTTTGAAGGTCCAACAGCACTTTTTGCAATGACTGCTTTCAACACTTACAACTGTTGCAGCTTTCCCATGGTCACATGTTCAAAATTTACTTGCTTGCCAATTGGCTCATATTTATGGCAGTTGCAGTGTCCCGGGGTCATATGATCACCTTTTGGATCCTTCTCAGAAGCAAAATCAATGAGTAAACCAGATTCACTTAACATGCATGTGGCCAATTTACAACCATAGTGATTCACTTAACCATAGTGGCAAGAAAGGCCATAAAATGGGATGCTTAGCAAATGGGGTGCAACTCACAAATGTCTTGCTTAGTAACAGAAATGCTGGGGTCTTTTGTGGTCATAGGTCGAGGATTATCCATAATCAGTCCCTGGACAGACTAGATACAGGGGTGGGCAATTATGGCTCCTTCATGACTCATGGACTTCAACTCCCAGAATTCCTGAGGCAGGAATTCTGGGAGTTGAAGTCCAGGAGTCATAAAGGAGCCCTAATTGCCCACCCCTGGACTAGAAGCTTCAGTGAAGATATGGAAGGAACACCCCCACTCCCACCCCCACCCCCACCCATCTCCCCAAAATGTCTTGCAGTACTTACCACCAGGTTTCCAATCACCATGACCAGCAGAAACACCAGGAGACACAGTGGCTGGCCAACGACTTTCATGCAGTCCCACATCGTTTCAATCCATTCTCCACAAAGGATGCGGAAGATGATGAGGAAAGAATGGAAAAAGTCCTTCATGTGCCACCGTGGGAGCATTCCGTTGTTGCTGATCCTGCTGACGTTCTTGTAGTACATATCTCCAAAGAGCTGCATCCCCACCACGGCGAAAATGAAGACAATGATGGCTAAGACGAGGGTAAGATTTCCCAAGGCTCCCACTGAGTTTCCAATTATTTTAATAAGCGTATTTAATGTTGGCCAAGATTTTGCAAGCTTGAAGACCCTCAGCTGTCAAGGGGGAAAAAAATGACAAAAATGCAACTAAGTCTTAGAGAAGTACAAGGACCACTGAATGATAATAATCTGGGTGGGTGGGTGAATGGATGGATGGAATATACAAGTAGTCCTCAACTTACAACTCTTCGTGTAGTGACCATTCAAAGATACAACAGCCCTGAAAAAAGTGATGTATGACCATTTTTCACACGACTGTTGCAGCCTTCCCCATGGTCACCTGATCAAAATTCAGACCCTTGGCAACTGGGAAACCAGATTCACTTAACAACCATGTCATTAACTTAACAACTAAAGTGATTTATGTAGCAGTTATGACAAGGAAGTTTGTAAAATGGATATATGAGATTAACAGTAGACGATAGAATGATTTTGAATAGAATAATAACTATGGATTGGGATTCATGATTATTTGCTTG